>JAVJGH010000050.1:14609993-14625059 GCA_035590175.1 Aviceda leuphotes
AAAAAAAAAACCAACAAAAAAACCCAACAAAAAAAACCAAAAACAAAAAAACCCCCAACCAAACAAAAAACCCCCAACAAATCCAAAACAAAACACCCCCCCCCCCCAAAACCCAAACCAAACAAAACCCCCACAAACCAACAAAAACCACACCAAAGAAGTCACAAAACAGCTTACATGTGACGTTAACACTTAAACTCTGCATATGTTTAATAAAGCATGAAAATTAATGTAAATAAGGAGCTTTGCTCAAAAAAAAATCTTTGGAGAAAGAACTGGAGTGCTGTGAGAAGCCCATGCATGGCAACTTTTGCATTCTGGCTCCACTGTAGTGAGTGATGTTGGATTTTGTAATTCCTTCACTTAAACAGATTAATTGTATGTGAAGGATGCCTCAAGTATTTGTCAACATGAAATAAGTAGAATTGCTGCTTCAAGCTCAACTTCATAGAAGAATAGTTAATTGGAGAGTAAATACAAAAGACCTAGCAAATTATCTTTGCTAATATCATTGCGTATTCCAAGTGTGCATTTGTTTCCCACTTGATATGTTTAATGGGTGAAAAGGGTCTGGCTGTAATTTCTGTTGCGATGAAGTAGGTTGAGGATTGAAAGTGACAGGTAGCGACATTTACACTTAAAAACCTGAATAGCTTTTAAATTACTTTGGGGGATTTCCCGTGTGGTAAAACTGGACTTAAACTTTTAAAAGCTGCTTCTACCAGTTTTGCAACTTGTGCAAATGAATCTGTTACCATTGTAGAAATGGCTTGCAGCATTCAGACAAATGAAGCATTCTACCTATTCAGTCCTTTTAATTTGAACTTTCTAGGTCTAAAACAATAGCTTTTTTTGAGGAAAACAATACTATGAAATTTCAGTGCTAGAATGCAACGTTTTGAGTATTTGCAGCTATTTGGCTCACTGTTTTGTGTTACTCTTCTTTCTTTGTTAGCATAGAAAACTCTGATGTGGGTGGGAGATGGAAGGCAAAAAAAGTTTCTTGCATTTTCAATTAATCAAATATAATTATATGTTAAGTACTGTGGAGGCAGTACTGAATAGACTGGGACCACACTTACCATTCTCTTCGCAATCAATGGCAAGAAATGTCAATTTCTGTTTATAGATTGGCTGCTAATTTAGTGTCATGAAATGAAGCAGTGTCTCCACTGTTCTTATTCATTAAAAAATTCTAATCCCTGAATCGCATGATGCATAGGAAAAACCTAGGTCCGAAGTTGATAGATCTGATGCCTTTAGGAAAAGTGCTGGTGTTCAAAACAGCTGTTGACTGTTTCACCAAATATCATACCAAAACTGAACTTACTTGGAAAATATTTGCAGGCAGGCCCCATCTCTCTTGCCTTGTCTTCCCCCAGAACAAAGTTCAGTGAAGGTGGCTTTGGTCGAGCTGGTTAGCTTGCCGAGTTCAGCGGTACCTCTATTTGTTCTTCTCTAGACGTGTCTGCTGTCTGTGGTCCAATGGAGTAGCGGTGTTGTCAGAAATATTTGATTGAATTAAATCTTTTTTTTAAGAGGAGGTTAAGAAATTATTTTTACTGTGATAATATGGTCAACTATTGCTGCAGAATTATTAATTCGTGATTTAGATTACAGCTAGTGGTATCACCAGAGCCTTCCTAACCATGTCCACCAACAGTCATCTTCCCCATTACCTTTTCCTGGTCATGGAGTACTGTTTCTGTTCTCCCTCCTACAGGGAGAAGAAAATAGCATTTGATCCTCTGAAAAATGAATGCATCAGCAGTATAACTTATATCTTCAAAACTTTTATTTAAAAAAAAAAAATCCTATTCAATTTAGCTGTGCACATAGTCAAATGTAGAAATAAACCACCTTAAATAACCTGGCGTGTATCTGGCTGAGATGTTTCTTTACAGTTGCTGTTTGTGAACCTTACAGTGGGATCATCTTTACTAATGTCTAGTGGTTGTAGTAAGGGCACTAATTACCCTGGGTCCTGTGTACAATTCCTGGTTAAATTTAATTTTGCTACTCCTTGTCGTGGGAGTATGATGCTTATACATTTACAGCAAGTGAAGGTTCTTCCTCAAGATGCTCATGTAAACAGTTTGTATGTGACGTTATGGAAATACTTCTAGTTAGGCAGGAAACAGGACAGCTGGGAACATCTGTAGTGAAATTCTTTTCATGAAAGCTCATCCTTTCCTTAAAGAGAACTAGCAATCTTTCCGTAGAGAAGTCAGGAAAGTATTAGTGTTACCAATAATACTCATTAATGACTTCACTTCTTTTAATACTGTTTTTAGACTCTCAGATATTTCAGTGGCCTTCATTTTTATCTGTGTGTGAATATTGCTAATGTCAGAAGGACTGAAATTATTAAAAATGTTATGTTTATACTTATTACAAGAATAAACTTTGTGCTAAGCCTTTTTGAAGATTTGAAGTAATAAAACAGGAATATCGGAAATGCTTCCAGCGGAATGAGTGAGCTTATTTATAAAGCTAGTTGCAAATCATTATACTCTGAATAAAACAGAAGGCTAGAAAACTTTGCTTTTCTTGGCCATAAGCATGGGTCACTTGTTCTATAACTAACATAAAATCAAAGCTCGCTTCTTTCCACAAATATTACTGTACAAACTACCACCTGCTTAACCTGCTTATCAAATTGAGATATTTTGCCACTTAAAAAAAAAAAAAAAAAAGTCCTAATATGAACTGAGTAGCATAATGCTATTAAACCTATATCCCTGTGTCTTGGGAGGGACCTCTCAGCTAGGAGTTAGGGTCAAGGAAGCGGAGATGCATGTGTAATGTGCAGTGAATATTTTTCTTGCTGCATTTGTTGGTGGCATGAGTAGAGGTGTTTGTAGTTAGAGATCTTGCTTGGGGGCTCACGTTTCACTGGGGTTTTGGTCTTTGCGGTAAACTACGGGTATCTCCCCCGGTGAACACTGCAGTTACCTGAGGTAGCAGCTCCTCTAAAAAGCTTCTGTTGTCTTCTTTCTCTCCCTCCCTGCCCACCGCTCAATTAAGCAGAAATGTAAGTCTGCCATCTTCATAATTGTTTGTTAGCTTAAGGAGAAGAGACTCGGGGGGAACATTAAATGCAAAGAATGATGTGATTAATGTTTTAAACTTCCTCTACAGGAACTGCTTGGCCTCCGCGGCAGGCCCGGCGAGCAGTCGCTCCTCGAGGGCAGCGCTGGTACCAGTCAGGCAGCCTCTGCCAAAGCGACACGTAGTCAGCGGTGTGGTTAGGCGTCATTGGGAAGGGAAGGGCCTTGGCTTCCAGGGGTGGTGGTCAGCGAGCAGCGGAAGGACTGCGCACCTCTGAAAGGGTGGGGGCGTCTTGTGTCTTGTGGCTAACGAAGTGCTGGGTGCTGCCCCGTTCTCCGTTTTGTTTTCAGCTCGGCAAGACGCTTCCACGTGGGCTCCGTTGGGTTGCGCTCAGGCTGTTCTGAAACAATGGCGTGCAATGTTCTAGGCACGTCCCCGGGGACACATCTTTGCTGCTTAATAACAGGAAAACTGTTTAACATAACAGGAAATACACAAATAGGCCCTTAACTATGACGCGGTGACTGCCAGGAATTAGATGAGTTCATTTTTTGTGTCTTCTGAAAAGGGAATGCTCCAGTGACGCTTAAAGCTGGTGTGTGGCACTTGAGATGCCATAATTTCTGTCTTGCGCTTTCACTGCGGCATGGAAGATTGAATTCACGTGGATGATTTCGACCAGCAGTAACTGAAGTGGTTCTATTAAGGTGTTGTTTTATTCTGTTGACCAGCAAATTGTGTTTTGCCACTAGGGTAGTTTTAAAGTACTGTTTCAGAGTTAATTTTAGATACATGTTCAATTATGCTGGTATTCCTTAAAACATGCTGTGCTGCTGCCTCCTAAAATACATTTTCCCAAAGTTGTGAGCTTATTTCTAATTTTGGTGGCTGCTTAAATTTTCCTTCATTCTGCAGAGACTTTACTTCTTAACTGTGTTGATCTGTGTAATCAAAAGGATGAATAGCACAGGTGCTAAAACTGCAAATTGGAATAGTTATATAGGTAAAAGTAAAAATAACTTTCACTATGAGAATATTTTTTTTAAGTGTAAGCAACACAATGGAGGTGGATTTGTACAAATACCATTTCTAGTGCCTTAGAAAAACCATACTGATCTAGAGTAACCCAGATTCTTAACTGAGCTATGAAACAGTTGCAGAAATAGATAATCCTTTTAGTTACATATTGAAAAAGTTTAATGCAACTTGCCTTACATGATTTTCTAGACATGCCAGGGTAGTCCTCTGCAAGTAAGCTAAATATATGCTCTAAATATATGCACTTGCACACACTTTTCTCAAAGTAACTGCTTGGTTATTTTTTAGTTATGGGAAAACACCTCATTTGGGATTGAACCTGAACTCATCAAATGAAGTCAGTGTAGCTGGAGGGGGAACGGCCTACTGGGTTGCTATTTTGGGCTGTGAATAAAACCAATCGAGATATTGATTGAAACAAGAACATTGGGTGATACCACAATGAACAATGTTGAAAATGCTACATTAGCATTTTCTACATAGCTCCTAAGAGCTCTAGGACTTATTCTTGAAGGGATTTGGTAAGTTGAACAATTACTATAAACTTATTTTTTCTTAGTTCATTTCAAACCTATAAGCTTAATCATGCTTGTATCATTACTGATATCACTGTTTTTGTTGTGTTTGGTTTTTTTTTAATTTTGCCCACAGATTTAAAACAAAAACAAAAATTACTTTCTAACTTGGTTTCTGAATTTTTTTATACTCTATTTTATACCCAGAAATCCATTACTTCTCTGAAAGATGAATCTCTGTGTAACAAAAGGTGAATTTGGATGTTAGCGATTTATTTTGTAACTTGAAATTGCAAATTGTAGTCATCTATTTTGGGGAAAATGTTAGAATCGAATGTTTGATGACCTTTTGGTAGATAAAGAATGACTATATTTGATAATGTCACACTGATGGTAGTGCTTCCTACGTGCTTAGAAGCGTTACGACCTAGCTTTTAAGGAACAGCATCAGTGAATTTGAGTGTAATCTGGATTTATTTGTTTTTATATGGATGTAGAGTTTCATAAACACAGGAGGCTGTTCCTGAATACATGCAGAAACAGTTTTGGCACAAAGGCAGTAATACAAAATATAACCAAGGCTCTGGAAGCTCTTCAAATTCCCACTGCCTGTCCTACTTTTTCCTTCCATAATATCCTTTAGGCAGCATTTCAGTGCCATGCTTAAGTCCAGTGACATTTGTTACAGTCATATAACATCAGCTCATACTAGTGTGATTGAATAAATAGCTTCTGAGTTCAAACTAAAAGCCACTCTGTCCTCTCCATCTAAGATAGCTGCAGATACTGCGCTAGAAATGATGTTGCATATTAATGTGCTAGTCTTATGGTCAAAATGTATTTAACAGGTCTCTTGCACAGTTGTTTTCAAGGGAAGATTATGGTTCATTGCAGGTTACTGACCTTTACATGGACTTTTACTCTGAAAGACTTTAAGCAGTTCAGAAAACCTAGAAAGAAATATCAGATTCTTGAATCTAACATTAAACTGAGTTAATGAATGTTCTGGCAGTTAATTAATTGTGTTGGTTATGAAGGAAGAATTGCTATGTTAAATTGCAGGCACAATTGATGAAAGGAAATTCAATGATTCAGTTTAAGTTCCAGATTAGTTTTTTGGTGGTGGTGGTTGGGTTTGGTTTTGGGGTTGTGTTTTTTGTTTGTTTGTTTTTCATTTATTGCAACAAAGTGGACCTCCATAGTATATAAGCAGAAAGTGGCTTTCAAACTTAAGGGCTTAATTTTATATGCTACAAGAATCAGGTTTGAATTTCTTTGGAGTTCTTCCTACAATTAGCTGTTAAAACCTAGGGTCATTGGAGCCAAATTTGACAAATAAATCCAGAACAAATTTGTGATGCCAAAAAATTAAGTCCATTAACTTCTCTTACTTGGATTTGCAAGTAAGGGTGTCTCTCCTGGTTACTTGATGTTTATCCCAAGCATACTTGTGGTTCTTGCCAGCCCTTTGGGAAAGAAGCATGTTAAAAAGTAGTTGAAGAAATTTTTAAGCTGTCTACATATCTGACTTACCAGAACATGGCAGACTACCATGCATAGGTGAGAACAGAAGAGAAAACTCTGCTAGCCTGTTAGTATCTGCATGAAACATGTGGCCCGTGGAGAGATTATAGCCAGTGGTTTAGTTGCTTGAAGTCAGATCACGTTTGAGCTGGAAGGAAAGGTATCATGAAAAAATTCAGGGGGGTATCTTGTGGTGAGATTTGAAACAGTTGAGCAGTCTGACAAAATGCCTTTTATGTCTAAATGGTGTTTACCTTGCCTCAACAAGCAGTAATGTAGATGGCTTCTGAAGGTTTCTTCCAGCCCTGTGTTTCTGATGCTGAGCATGGTAGTCAACAAAAGAGTGAACTAAAATATTAAGGAAGGAGTGAGTTCAACCATTGCAACTCAAATGGCTCCTTCCTTTCGGGCTGCGCATCAGCCCTTTCACTCCTGATAGCATGTGAGACCCGAGTTCTGCAGAAAGGCCAGAAAAGGAGAAGGGTGGCATTGACCCATGGTTCTGCTCTCTGGTGGTGTGTGAGGGTTTCCTGCGTGCACACACCTGTGTGGCTGTTATAGCAGGCTTCTTTCTGTGATGCCACCCCCCCCATGCTGCCCCGACTGAGTCTTTTCCCAGGTGTGAAGATATCCCACATCTAAATATCTGCCAATAGGGAAATTGGTAGCCCTGAACGTATCCAAGAAAGATGTGGAGATGAGAAGAAGGGATCAGGATTTGCACTGGGGAGGCAATTAATGGGGTCTGGCAAGTTATGGTGGGATTCTCTGTCCCAGCTGACTCTGGGGTATGACTGTGTAGACAGAAGCTGCAGAATGAAGGGCAGAAATATGCCACGTCCTGTACTTGTGATGGAGCAGTAGAGGGCACCAGACAACAGGGAGCAACTTCTTGTACAGGAGGTGGAAATGGAGAGAAAAGTCAGAGGAGAGGAAACAGGACCAGAAAGGAGGGAGGAACATCAGTCATTTTCCCTGTGCTTTGTTATTTGGGCAGCTGTGTATTACAAGAATGACAAAGCACAGCTGAACGATAAGAAAGTATGTAGGAGAGGACTGCTTTAGGTGTCTGCCTACCCAGAGCAACACCTGAACTAAAAACTTACTTAAATGTAAACCCCTTATGTAAACACAATTGCAAGTTTCTGAATATAGCACTTTCTTTTCTTTCCTTCAAAAGCTGGGGAATTGAATGATTGAAGATTGCTTGTGGGGTATATGATGAACTGACGTAGCAAAATTCAAGTATCTAAAGGAAGGGTAATAGACTGAGATATTTCACAAACTTTAACTTGGTCCTTAGTGGCTGAGGCTGCAGCACACCATAACACATCCTTATGCAATTACTTTCCATCCTGTTGTTGTCTTTGTGCTTAAAAATGGATCACTTCATGCATCTTAAAAATAATACTGCAGAAAGAGTTGATTCATCAGTGTACATACCTGCAGTCTCCCTCATGTCAAAATATCCATGCTCTAGGCTTTGCATTACTGGTATAGTAAATATTTAGAAAATAACAGAACAAACCTGATCCACTGGTAGTCTAGGTGGTGCATGTTAGAGTTGTCTTCTGTAAATTGCATAGCATTTCAAATTTGTTTATTTAGTTCGCAGTCATCTCTGAATGTATGGTGGGCTTATTAGTATTTTTGTCTTTGTAGTTGATGTGTGGTTCACTTTTGTGCTTGATATGTGCTGGCTAGATGAAAATCTAACTCGATTCTAGATGTTACAGGTCCAGTAAACTTGACTAAATATATTGTGAATGCAATATTAAGACAAAATACTTCGTATATTAAGTGTTTGAAACTCAACTAGTGCTTCTGT
This sequence comes from Aviceda leuphotes, assembly GCA_035590175.1. Taxonomy (NCBI): domain Eukaryota; kingdom Metazoa; phylum Chordata; class Aves; order Accipitriformes; family Accipitridae; genus Aviceda; species Aviceda leuphotes. The sequence goes on from JAVJGH010000050.1 coordinate 14,617,950, forward strand.
AAGATAGGTCTGTGCTACGTAAGGTAAAAGGTGTCATGGGCACAATGCTGAGATTTCGGAGTATTAGTCAGGCTTGCACATGTACTATGCATTTAACAGGCAGACATCTGTCTGGCAAGTTAATTATACATTTAATGTTCAAGTCTGGGACTCCTTTAAGTCCTTTGTAAAACTTGGCTTGTAAAGATTATCCCTTCCAATCTTGTAATCTGCTAGAGAATTTGGACGTTGCTATTTTGAAGTGTTTTTAAAATTCTTTCTTGCTATCATCACTGACTTTTTGTCAGTGCAACACTACTGGGCTTGACAAAATGTGTGGCCATTTGACATTATCTCACCCGATACTAACTTTGCCATCATCAAGACTGGAAAAGAAACAGCTACTGTTGAAATGACAAGGAAACATGCAACACTACGACAGTGTAGGGCACAGTTCAGGAGTTCTCGATCACTGGACTTTCCTTCAAAACTTGCTCTTTAAAAAATGCACAGGCTGGTTGATCAGGCAGTTGCAGCAATGACATGAGTTGAGCGAACACTAATCTTTGTGCTTTTATTTTGGAAGCCACCAGCAGTTGGAAGGTAATGCCTTTTCTCAGATGTTTGCAAACATCATAATCTAGCTCCTTGCAAAGCTTCAGTATAAGGTTAATGTAGGTTTTAAAAACATAAATTATAATCTTCAGAGATGTAAGGCTAATGCAACATGGAGATTCTGTATGCTTAATCAGTATAGTAACAGATGATACCAAAGTACAGACGAACGAAAATGTGTGTCGTTAACATGCTTCCTAAAGGGGGAAAAATACTGTTCAGGTGATGAGTACTGCATTTGGTAATGTCCTAAAACAATTGTACAAGTCCAAGAGCCATATTCTGTAGGACAGGTGACACGCTAGGGAAACAAAGACACATCAGTGTTAATCATTTGGATGAAGGCATGGTTTTGGTTGAGAAACACTGAGGCCATAACAGGTGGTTAATTTTAATAGGCATAGACACACAGGGAACCCAGTTCAAAGACTGTCATGTTAGTGAGAGCCTATTGGGGTAGGAACTGGAAAGATGATGTACCGAGGCTTGTCTAGGAGCCTTAGTGCGATGTCACACTTGGCATTGTTGGTATTTCGCTTGCCTTGGATTCATGGCTGCCTGCAGTGCCTCCCGATTGCAGGGAGGCAGCGGGGGCGTGCTCATAACCCAACAGAAAAAGTCCAGACCATCACACTGCAAGGCAGAGGGCTTGCTACACACTGTGGGCTGTTGCTTCAGAGCCTGAAAGAGCTCTGTGTGTGAAGTATGTGTCAGATTAGCCGGCAGGGAGTAGGCTCACATCTGTCTTCAGAAGAACCCTCGTGCAGAAGTGCTTAAGGACTGCGTGGGGTTGCTGAGCCTTTTGTGGAGGTTGTGCAAAAGCTCGCTTAGAAGGTGTGCAGTTGGAAAACTGGCCTTGCTTGCTATCTCTTGGTTTCTTCCCAGTCACCTGTATTTGCAGGTTTCCTCTTTCACCCCTGTTTCTGTGTGAAGTATGCTGTAACGAAACGGCGCCCTTGGTTCGTGCTCCGTTTGTTGTGTCAACAAGCAGGAAGCTAATAAAGAGCTGCATGCGCTGTATTATAGTTTCTAGGTAACAACTTTAGGCTGCAGGACTCTGGTGTGGTCTGTAAACATTTGGTTTCTTACCTAATAGTCAGTGTTGTAACGGACAGGGAAGCATTTGACATGCTAATAGGTTTCTGCTTCAGAAGACTTGCTCCTACTAGCGTGAAAGCCTGTGTGGCCAGTGCTGCAAGATATGTGCGTGTTAAGCATGTGATTAAAACATTAAACAGGCATAGAGCTCTCTGAAGTACGTAAATACATCTGAGATTTCCCTTTCCTTCTCGCTATTGTGTGTATAAAGATAATATCCAGTTCTGTGGCTGGAAGTAAGGAGCAAAAGGGGATGGATTTAAAATGCTGTGCTGAGGCTAGAAGTCAACACCATAATACTCTTAAGTCAACATATGAGTTGGCAGGAGAGGACAGACACAGACTTCAGAAACAGTACTTCAGACTGAATGGCTGGAATAATACGTGATGATTTTGCACTCCCCCTCCAGGCTGTACCAGCATTTAATAAAAAACATGCTGAAAAACCTCTGTACCCCTGCAAAGAAAGGCGGAGGGTTTTCTGCTGTGTATGTTTTAATTGTGCTGAGTCAGATTAAGCATTTAGGTCAGGTTTTACCTGCCTGCAGTTAAATTTTGTTCAGTTCCTGCAACCTTTTTAGAAGTCTCAGTGATGGTTACTGCTTATTTTGTTCAGAACAACTTGAAAAGCATTTGATGACAGCTACAATAAGCTGATGTTCCTGGACACAGGCTAGGGGCTGACCCTAAAGAAGGGAAATGCAAGAGGTTACAGTAAAAGTAAAGAAACGGGAGAGCTGCGGTTCTGCTCTAGAAAGCACTTAGTTGTTGTCTTGGGCTTCAGACTGCACTGGTGTGGGGGGAGATTCAAGATGAGAAGTGCTGTGTCTGTTCCCCCAGCTTCTTGAGACATGACCAGCTGAATTAGTGTCTAGAAGAGTTTCTGAAGTACAGTGTCTTCTTCATAATTTCAGTCGGGCAAATCATTCAGGCTGTCTGAAAATGAAGTCGCCTTCCTGTGGACTGGTACTGGCTCATGACTGAAGTGCTTGACGCATGAACAGAGCAAGTTGGGGCTGCCTGCATCAGCTTATGCAGACAGGCCTGAGGCAGAGCTTAGAAACAGAACATCACTTCTTCAGGAGTCTGCGTTTGTACAGTCACCAGCCTGGACTCCGTGAGGCGCAGCAGGACGGTGTGCGTTTGCCACTTGCCAAGCTGGATGCAGGCAAAAATTACAGTTGGCCAAGCTGTGGAGTGGCTGGGTGTTTGGAAGGCTTCCGTCCAAGTCTAGTCTGTCAAGCCCTCCACAGACACCGTTAATTTGGTTTTGTGACTGCTTTCCCTGTATATTTGTCTGAATCTGCTTCCCAGGTTTATAGCCCAGAGCAGGAGTTCTGAAAGAATTTAGGGTGGTAATTTACAGCTAGGCAAATTTCCAGGTCCTCTGAAAGGTAGTGTATGTACCGCTGCAGATTAAACCCAACAGTTTCCTTGTTTGTATGGATGTTCTTAAGTCTCCCTCTTTGAAGTACTGTAGCTTGTCACGAAGCAAACTTTAAAATCAAAGCTGGGAGATCGAATGGTTGATCAGTCTTTCTGTTGCATTGCTCAAATAGCTTGTACGCATTGCAGCGGGGGGAAGGTGGCGGGAGAATTGTAGAGATTTTTTGAGGCTTCAGAACTAGCTGTGTAAACATAACATACAAGGTGAAGTTATGCACTCACTTATGGGCTGTTTCAGATGTGAGAGTGAGATTTCATAAATCCTGAAGGGAAAATCCCCAGAATCAGACCCATGGGTCATGCAGTACTGCATCGATGGGGCAAGCTTCGTTATAGGAGGAAAAGATACAGCATCTAGAGTAGAGGTCGGCAGTCTAGGTCTGTGTTCCTCAGGCTCTAATAAAAACAGGTAGATTTTCAAGTTTACTTCAGTATTTATCAGTGTATTTGGAGAAATTTGATCCAGCTCAAAACTCCACTGAACACAGTTAGCTGTAGGTGTTTCATGACTGTTAATATTGTACAGGATACATGTTTTGTAATGCTTTCTATAACTTGGTTCAGTGTGTTTTGGGATGTGTTGGCAGGATTTTCTTACGCTTATTTCAGTATTTTAGTTGTAACTTGGCTGATTTCATAAATATGAGTATATATCTTAGTTTGTAAGGATATATTCTTGTCCAAGTGTTCCCTTCTATTATGTGTAGCAAGCAGTCTGTTTGGTAGCCCTCTCTTTTTTTTAATTTTTAATTTGTTCTTTCTTGTTAGTTCTCAAACTCTGACAGCCTAATGTCAAGAAGTCCAGGGGTGGAGTTTTTTTGTTTGTGTTTTGGTTTGTTGAGGGGGGGTAGTGTTTGGTTTTGGTGGTTTGTTTTTTTGGTTTGGGTTTTTTTTGTTGTTTTGGTTTTTGGGTTTTTTTTTGGTTTGTGGGTTGTTTTGGTTTGGTTTTTTTTTTCTTCAATGGGGGAGTGTGTTCAGTTACCAATTGTAATTAGGTGTAAACCAGACTTTCTGAAAAAATGGGAGAAGTCAATATATAGAGGCAACTAGATACTTCCTCTTTCGTGTTTGGGAAGTGAAAATATCTGGCTGCTGTTTTAAATTTGACCCCAGTCCTAGTTGTACAGACTGGTCAGCTGTACAGAACGTGAAACCACCCTGAAGGTCAAAGTAATGGATTTTTTTTGTATGATTCACTGTAAGCTTTGTGTAAACTCTTTTGTTTAATATTTCAAATATGCTTTATTACTTAACACTGTAAAATATAACTGTTACTGTGGTTTAGTGAGTTTCTGTGTTGACTTCAAAACTATGCATGGTGCTTTTCTCAGATGTTTTAACTTCATGGGTTTTATTCTCTTTAATATTAGAACTATAGAAATAGGGGTGGTTTGTGTTTGCTGGTAGCTAATTGTATAAAGGATTTCTGTGTTTTCATAAATCAGAAGTATGTTAAAAAGCCAAACAAACAAACAAACAAAAAAAACCCCAAACATCCCACCCAAATAGACCAGATTTTATTTAAATAGGATTTTTTCCCCTCTAATCATTAATTTAGTCTTGAGAGGAAATCTCTCATCAGTGTTTGATGTTTCATAGACTTCTGTTAGTCTATGACATCAGGAGGTTTTTTTCTCCCAAATGGGAGAAAACATTAAGATACTTGAGATGCATTGAGAACAGAGACAGCTTGGTTGGAGCAGAAGCTGATGTACAGCAGCAGAAATTGGTATTTCCAAGATGATGAATTCTGGCTTGGGAAGGTTTTGCATTGCTGAAAGCTATTGCTCATGTGTCATTAGCTATTGAGTATTCCTGTTGAGAGACAGGTTGTAAAATTCAAAGTACCAGCAACCTCTGTAGACTTTTAGTTTGTTTTGTAGTATCTACTTGCAAATTTAATTTTAGATAGGTTTTTTGAAGAGTATCTTCCAGAGTGGAGAAGAACAAAGGAAACCTGCCTGGAAGCTATATGAAGAAGGTGATCTTTACAAATCACCAAAGAGTCCTTAGTGATCACACCTCTTAGTTTGAGTAAGGAACGTACCAAACACATCGATTACATTCTGGATGGAATTAACGTTTTCATATAGGGCAAGAGACTAGTTTCCAAGGAGAGCTTTTCTTCACAGTGTATTTTCTTATAGCAGAGAGCACGTGGTAATTGGGGTGGGTGCACACACATGTAGAAAGGAGGCTGCAGCCTTTGGGCTGTCAGGAAGAGTTAGATCTTAAGTGGTTACGTCAATGAGCCTGGTGAATACCCTCCCTCTGAGACCCATTCTCTACCTGTATCATACCTGAACCAGTGGAAATCAATTCGGCTGGATTCTCATTTGCTGCCAGGAAGTGTCTGATAAGGTCTTTGCAAGTGCTTCACCTCCATTTGTGAGTTTTCTAGGAACCACTAAGGTGTGGTGAAGGTTAGAAGGAAGTGTTATGTTGCTGAGCTGAATTACTGCAGATGTTGGTCTCTGGATGCAGAAGTACTGCTAGTGCTCATACCTGGCTCTCTTCACCTACCTAAATGTTTTGTCAAAGATGTTACCTGGATTCAAACTTCAGATTGTGCTTCTGCAGTCTGTTTTATGTACTGGTCCTTAGCAGTGACTGTATGTGACTAATAATGTTCAGGAGCTCTTGGGATAGCTATCTAGCTAGAAATGTGGCAAGGGGCTGAGGGAGGAAGAAACTACACCTGTGGCCTGTAGCTGTGCTGGGAGATCCCATCAGAAAGGCAGTGTCTGGCCTCCTGGCAGGTGATACAGAGGCTTGGAAGAAGCTGCCCCACTGGTGTTGTGTCCACCAGGGTCTGTGATAGCAGCATAGTCAGGGGATACCTGCAAGCCATGAGGTGCTCTGTGTGGAGGATGTGTCTCTACCTTCCTGGTCCCATGAGTATGCCTGGATTAGCGTAGGAGGCAAACTGGAAAGTAAGCTCAAACCTTTGCAAGCAGGACTCCCCAGATTGGCTCTTTGGCCAGTAGCACTATGGCGAGTTGGAGATCCTGCGTCTGTGCATGCATGGACTATCGGCATTCTTTGTAACGCTTCCCAGCCCCAAACGGTGCTGATGGGGGTTGCCGTAGTTTTGGATGGATAGCATAGGTCCTCTGCTCTGGGGTGTCTGTGGGATCATCACTGCCTCCCCAAGCATCCTGGAGCCATGACAGGGCCAAAGCTGTGGTGTCAAAGCTCTCCCGAGCTCCAACTTGTGTGCTGCTCTGAATGCTGGCGGCTGTGCTGGATACCAGCTCACCTCTTTGAAGACAGAGACTGACGCCTTCTGTAGACCAAGATCTACATTGTGTTGGGTCATTTTTTCCACACTGAATCCTATGGCTGGGTAATTAAATCACTGTGTAATAAAACAGCTAACAGCCTGATGTCATTAATCTGCCTGTTTTTATGTGGAGCCTAGACCTATTCAGAGTTCTATGCTTAAAAGTAAGAAGCCTTAGATTTTACAGAGAAAAATTAACACCCAGACCTGGTAGCTAAAAGGCTGAGACTCCTTAACCTGCCGAAAATATCCCATTAGTCAGTTTTGCTGTATTGGTCTGGTAACTGTTTATTGTTTCTGGACTAGAGGGTTTCCTCAGGATCTGGGTTCTTCCAAAGGTTGCTAAAAGAGCATTGCTAGCTGTGGGAATGAGGAGGGCATGTCCAAGGTACTCACAGATGTACTCCTGAACCCTCACTCCAAACATTAGCAGAAGGACAGGTGCATAATCACCTTGTTGAATATACAATTGCAATAACTAAGCGCTGTTGAACTGTTTGGCTTTCAGCTCCCGCAGGCAATTCAGGCTCCTTTTGAGCTTTTGTGTTGGAAAGGAAGGGCAGCTGCGTTCTTGCAGAGTGTTTGGCTGTGTTACAACAAATCTGGTTACTGATGCCTGGGCATACTTGGATTGATGCACAGATCAAATGACTGTTGGGAGTGGCTTGTGGGGTGACGTCCCATGTGCA
>JAVJGH010000050.1:14633417-14659362 GCA_035590175.1 Aviceda leuphotes
AGATCACCTAGTTCCAACTCCCCTGCCATGGGCAGGGACACCTTCCACTAGGCCAGGTTGCTCAAAGCCCCATCCAACCTGGCCTTGAACAGTTCCAGGGATGGGGCAGCCATGACTTCTCTGGGCAGACCTGTTCCAGTGCCTCACACCCTCACAGTAAAGAATTTTTTTCTAATATCTAATCTAAATCTACCATCTTTCAGTTTAAAACCGTTACCCCTTGTCCTATCGTTACATTCCCTGTTAAAGAGTCCCTCCCCATCTTTCCTGTAGGCCCTGTTTAAGTACTGGAAGGGTGTTATAAAGTCTCCCTGGAGCCTTCTCTTCTCCATGCTGAAGTTCTCTCTTCTCCAGTCATTCCTGTGACTTCATAACTATTTTTGCGGTTTTTAAGTTCAAATGAGAAAGGAAAAGTGGCAGTACAGAGGAAATGGTGAAATCAGCCATTTACAGTAAGTGCAAGAAGTTCCAAGGAAAGCTATCTTCCGTTAACCTTTGACTACTTTCAGCTCTGAAATTTGCACCACTGCTTTTGAGTTGATCTTTTAACTTGCCCTGGTATTCATTTTGCGTATTAATTTCGAATTTATTTCTTGTCCCTTCAGTAACAGATGCATTCACAGAGGCTTTAAATACGTGGTTTAGCACATCTGTGGTAAGTCAGGCCGTGGCAGCCACTCCTGCAGCCCTGCCCGCTCTTCCTTTGCCCTTGTGTCTGCGTGGGCTGGTGCTCACCTGGCCTTGAGGAGCCAGTTCAGGCACCCAGTTGGGAAGAAAAAAAAAAAACAACAATTAAGCGTCTAGATTTATAGGTCTGTCCATACCCCAAGTGCAGGAAGGAGGGGAAGCGAAGAATGCCCCGTGCTGGGAACATGTGCCCAAGAGGTCTGCAGCTATGGGTAGGGGCCAGATGCTTCCTTGGGAAGGAAAGTTTCAAACTCTGCTTCTTTTCATGATGTCCTGCAAAGGTACAGTACCGGCTGACGAGACTGAAATCGTGGGGACTCCTGTGCCAGCCTCTACTTCTTGCCTGCTGGGGCGTGCGCAGCCCTCCCCTGCCTCAGGGCTGCCCCCCCGCAAGGCTGTGTGATTGCTGCAGCTGGGGAGTTTGTATCTCTTACTCACTGCCACATATAAACTCTTACCTGTTTGGGGGTGGAGGGTGTTCGTTTTAACAGCACAGTACTAGCTTGGGTTTAAATCTGGTTTTGGTAACTTCTAAAGCTGTTTAAAGGAAGGCTTAGCTTTTGAGTGGAGAGGTAACGTATTATTAGAGTGACTTGAACAGGTCTATGACTGCTCAAAGTACGAATTGGCAAATACTACCTTTTCATCCTCTCATTTTAATGCATAAATTGCCACATTCAGAACTACTCAGGCTGTTCTAAAAAAAACTTTAGATGGTAAAATGTTTAATTATTATAAACACCCATTTCTGTTCTTCTACTTCAATAAACGAATCTAAGTGTTTCAAGAGCTCTCAGCAGATTCTGCTGTAGAAATGAGCTACAAATTTGTGTCTGTTCTACAGAGATGAACAGAAACTAAATTTCCCTGTTGCGTTTTTCCTGGTATGGTTATGGGAAGACTGGTATTTACAATGCAAAATTTATTTGAGAATAACTGTGGTAACATCTTCAAGAAGTTTCCTTCGTAGAGGGAAATGCCATTTGAGAGGCTATAGAGCCTTGACAATATGTGGGTACCACTAATTGTGGATGTGACACAGGAAGCAACATAAGTTATGTGCTAGAAATTGTGTGGCTGAAACAGGCCTCAGTATTTCTAGGTGGAAACAGAAATTAACTATTAGTATATGAGCTACAATAACTGGAATTTCCTGGCATGTGGATGACTTTGAGTCGAGATACTAGTTGTTTTGGGTACTCCTTAGCACTTTCAAGAGTTTTTTTTTCTATCTTGGAATACAGAGACACATGTATCAGAAAAATTTGCCCTGGCCTTTGTGGAAGTTCAGCAGAAAATATTTATCACATGAGAAATGCATATCCAGCTTAAGGAGCAGAAGTACACTTTGCATCACTAAAGTCAGAGCCATTCATAGTACAAGGAAGAATTTTGGAACTGTTATATTTTTGGCCTATAAATCCAAAATATATTGGCAGGCCTATTGTTTAGAGCAGCTGTCTTTGAGTTAAATTTATAGTTTTGATTTTCTAGAACTTAACATCAAACTTGACTGGTTTTCATTAGGATTTTCATCTACAATGTACTTCTGCTCTTAAATCTGGCTTCCCAAAGTATGGACATAATGTTTTGCAAAGGAGAATAAGGATATTTAATTTAGATAATTTTTGTGTTTCATCAGATGTAAAAAAAAAAAAAAAAAAATCACTTAAGTCAAAAGATAATATCTTGAATTTGAGGAATTCAAATATTTTCTGTTCAGTAAAGGAGTGTATTTGAGAAATAACACAGTAGCTTCCCCCTGGAAGGTAAACCTAGGTTCTTGCAGCTCACATCTGACAGGTAGCTGTTGGAAAGCACGGAAGTTTCAAATTATTCTCAAGGTCCCTGTAACACATGGCTGCTGATGGACAAGAATATTTTTGGCAACAGGTTGAAGGGTTGTGAGCTCTCACATCCAGAAAAATATCTTAATCCATTGATTACTGTGAAACTAGGCTCTGGTGGAAATAGCCTTTTAGAAGACACCTCAGTTAAGCAATTTATTGGGTACATCTGGGTATTCAGAATGGGTTACAGCTGGAGACAATTGGCAGTCCTGTCCTACAGCTTGTTATTTCTCCTAATTTACTTTTTTCAAGAAGATGCAGAATTAGGGACAGTAGCAAGCTAGATGTATCTACTACATGCATACATAGGTAGGGAGGGGTTAGTGCAAGAAAGAAAGTAACATCTTTGCTTCTCGTTTCCCTCTTTTGTTTTGTACTGCCTTTTCAGATGAAATTCTAAACTGCCTTAACAACGGAATAATGTAAAACAAATACTATAATATTGTGCTCAAGCACAGGATCTCGTATCCAAACATTTAAAAGAACTTTATATTTTTATAGATGTGAGAACTTAAGTTGTGACAGTGTAACTTGTTAAAGCTGTATGGTATCTGATAGAGACTGTCTCGTACTCAGATGAGATTAACTGAGACAAAAAACTTCAAATACTGAGAGAAACCGAACTGCTCAGGGAATTTTTACAGGGAAGAAAGGAGTCATTCTGTGTGGCATATGAAAACTAATATTGGAGTTCAGAAACGCTGTAAAGTAGAAAACAGGCTGTAATAGAGAAGTAAAGTTAAATAACCCATATTACTACACCTGGACCTAACTTTGTAAAGCTATTGCATGGAGGTAAACATCACTTGTTCAAAATGGGAAAACAAAGATCCCATATGAGCATAAGAACCCATGAAAAGCTCGTGAAGGCGTAAAGAGCCGGCAAGTGTAAGAACCTTGTTAAATATTAAGTGATTCATAGGAATCCTGTTTGGCTGGTTCTCTGCTTTAGTGTCTCACACTAAACATTAGGGTATAACCATCTGATTCTTGATGCATGTACCTAGCAAATGAGAAGTAAAATATTAGAAATTACAGTGAATCTCTATCAGCTAATATCCTAAGTGTTGTAGGCTGAGGCTTAATTGAATTCCGTTTGAAGTGATAAGCCAAGGTGAAAACCGATAGCTTATTTCATTTGGTAAGAGGGCAACACATACACTTACAAATGCCAACAGTAATTTGCAAGTAGTCATTTCACTGTAGATATTTTTAATATTTTTTTATTATTATTTGAGATGGTTAATGGAGTTTTTCCTTTACTGCAGTAATAGCCTACTCCTCCATGGAGCAGGGGGAGTAAGGCTTCTTTGCCATGCCACTTCCTTGGCTCATTTCTTCACCTTGCTTTTACTTCCGAGTGATGCAAAAGAAATGGCATTTTAAGGGTTTGGGGTTTTTTTAAGCAAGGTGTGGGGCAGGTGAGTTTAAAAAAAAAAAAATTACTGCTAAAACTGTTGACTTCTATTTACAAGATTTATTTAGATTGGGTTTTGCCAGCAAAGAAGGACCAGAAACTTGTAGAAATACTGTAGTATAAGGAACAAAATAATCAAAGCAAATGTCATACTGCAAAGTGGATATGAATGGCCCTTTTGTCACCCCTTCATAATTACCTCCAGGATATAGCTGATGACACATGAGTGACTGGAGTTTACGCAAAGATGTGACTCAGTTTCTACAGTATGGCCAGTGATGATGCTCATCTTTTCATGACTGGTGTGGTACAAGGATGGAGTAGACTCCAATTTCTAATGCTTTGTCCATAAGAGGAATATGTGTTCAGATGAGAAAGATGCATCCTGTATTAAGAACTGTTGGCAACTGAGGCTGCACTAGTATTACATAGTTAAATGTTAATCTGTTCTTCCATACAAACTAAATCCATCTCCTGTAAGGTCTAAACACTCATTACAGAACTGCTTGCAAATAACCATAATTTTTTTTTTTTCTTTTTAAGATGCTCAGTATTTCTCTCTAAGTTTGATTTTTAGGAGTAAGTGCTTGTGGTTTGAGCAAATGGCTTTCAAAAATCAGGCTTTCCTTTCCCAGAATAAAATTAATTTGGCCCTGTCTGTGACAGTAAAACACATTTAAGTGCTTCCTTTGTTCTATGTGCTCTGAACAAATTTTATTTAGTATGGTCTAATGAAATGCTTTTTAAAAAAGCTTCATAATGTTTTTATACTTGATGGTCTATGTTCTCCTTCCGTAAGTCTTGACCCTTGAAGTGACTTGTTTATAACGTGTGTCGCTGATAAAACTAAAGGCTGATCTACAGCCCTCCAGCTGAGAGCCGTTTCCACCAGCCAGTTCTGCCTGGGACAGGTACAGTTGCTGCCCTCTGCGTGTGACTGGGAGCTGCCTGCCTGCGTGCCACAGAGCGCTTGGTACCAGCTTCATCTGGGCCTTTCTCCACGTTCTCTGGGCAGGGACCATGCCGCAGCCCAGCCTTGCAAAGGGGAAAGTTCCAGTATGGGCACGATATGTTTGTGTCATGGGAAAAGTCCCACGACGTGACCGGGTGCCCCAAGATATTTCAGGACCTCAAAGTGGGTTGTGTCTGTTCCTTTGCAACGTACTTGTGCTTTGCGGTTTTCAGTTGTGGCAATGCATGACGCTTGTTCTGAACCTGTTAACGTGTAGAAAATACAAGGCTTCCCGTGAGTACAGTTTTGGGGACGATCTGGAAACATTAATTTGAGGATGAAAAACTGAGCGAGAGGGTTTCGTTAAATGACAGAAGCTTGCTAAGAAGTTTGAAATGCCACAGAGCTCCTGGAGGAGGTGATACATTGCATGGGGTAGACTAGGCAGCTGTGATGGGTAGCTTATTACAGATACTGGTGTGAAATAGCTGCTTGAAATAAAAAAAAAAAACACCTCATAAACAACCCCCCCCCATATTTTGCTATATAAGTGCAAATTTTTCAGTATTGCTTCTTGTGAATTCTTTCTTTAGTGCAGCTCTAATAGAGTAAACATTCTGTTTCCAGAAGGAGTGTGGTTGTTTAAAATGTGAACTGTGATGTGTGGATAATTACTACCAGATGGGAGGTGTTGGCTTATTTGGATGCACATACTTGAAACCCAGTTTCTGCCATGGGTGGCTCTTTTACATAGATAGCTGTTGAAAGACTTGTAGCTTTTAACGTGGAGGAAGAACTTGCAAAAGGTAAATAGGGCTTTTTGGCCAGGCACAGCCTCTTTGTGGCTCTCAAAGCCTTGGCTTGCAGGCAGAGCGTGGGGCTCCCACACCAGAGCCACCTCACCTGGGTAGCAGCAGGACTGTGCTGGGAAACCTGAAATGGTTAGTCTGGCTAGTTGCATGTCCTCTCAAGGAAATAAGAATTGCTAGTTTGCCATAAAACTGCATGCTCCTGGATTTGGGGTCTGCATGGGAGCTGTGGGAGGAGGCTTCAGGAATACCCACTCATTCCAGCTTGAGAATTGCTCCTAACCTCAGCTCTTGGAGGTATTTCGTGTCTTTCTCATGTGAAGATTTGGTATAGGTAAGTAGCCAGAAGGTTGGCTGCTTGTGTGCTTGCTATAAATACCTGTTTTGTTCATTCTGGGATGTGGACTTCTGTAGAGCTTCCTGCTTTTCAAGCAAAGCAATGGAAACTGTTCAGATGTTGCTGTATCTTCACCCTTGTTTGTATCTAAAATGACCCGAGATAGGTCTGTTTGAATCTTGAGCTGCAGCAAAAATAGCTGGTTGCCAGGAAGAATACTCTTAAGCCTGTAACTGGGCTGCATAACTGCCAGTAACACAAACATGAATGATAAATTTTGTAATTTATTCCATTTCTGACTTGGTCTTTTTTGTCATCTTGAAACTGTCATGTTCTCCAGCCCCCCCTACTTTGGACCTCTTCTGTTGCTATCCAGTTGTAGTGGGGCATACCTCACCTTCCCAAGCGCCCTTGCTACGGGGTGCACATCCTCCCGAACTCACTTGTCAAATTTTCAAAACATGAAGGATTTTTAAATGCCTAATCTTTCACATAACAAGAAATGTCCAAGTCTCCTTCTTAATGCTGAGAGGTTTTTTTTGTAGTGTCCGACATCAGAGGTACACCTCCCTGATGCTGCCTGTGGAAAAGCTTTTTTCCCCAAACTCTGTTCTCATTCCTTCCTACAGCTTCCATGTTTATGGCAGGGGGAATATTTTGGCTAAAGCTAAAAACTGGGTTTCTTGTGCACCTACAATAGATTTTTTTTTTTTAAATAAGAAAAATAGGTACCCAGTCATCTTACATGATCTTGGCATAAACTCATAAATTCTGCCAGAAACAGCTTTACATTGGTTTGAAGACCCTCCTTGAGTCTCTGACAACCAAGCGAGGATAATCCCTGTTGCCACTTGGTTCTGCTCTTTCAATTTCTGGTATTGATTTTTCAACTAGAATATTGTAAACTATAAACTAGAAGGTTGCTTGATATTCCAGCCCAAAGCATGTGCATGCCTGTCTTTAAATTAAGTACTGAAGATGGCCCTTACTGGATTATTCAAGTAGTCTTTGGTATTTCACTGCACTTAGATTTCACATCTTGGAAACTTTCATGTTTTCTTGGGGAGACTCCCATACCTGGAGCTTCAGTTCTCTCAGAACTTAGATAAAAGTCTGCTAAATTAACTGCTAGTCAGTCTGGCTACTTCATGTGGCTGCTTAACCGTACGACCAACTTACTATTCTTATTTTAGGCTGGCAGTCTCTATGGCTAGCTTTTTCCAAATATATTCTTTAACAGGCAGTGATGATACAAGTCTGTCTGTCTGGATTTCTCGATTTGTGAAACTATGAATGGACAAGCTGGAGGTTGAAGCACAAGGTTAAACAGCACTAATAAAAAGCAAGAGGATTTAAGAGCAGCAGAAAGCAAGAAACATTAAAAAAAAAGTAAGACAGTATTATTCTATTTTATTTTGGGGTTTTAGTCTCAGCCTCTGTCAGTCCTTAGTATATTCTGATCTCATATGCACTTTTCTCATCAAATTGCTTTAACTAATAACAAACACAATGTGTGGACCATGAAGTGTAGGCCTTTTGGAAACAATAAGCAAAAACATTAGTGTTTGCAAAGGGTCTGCTGTGTGGTCAAGCCACTAGGCTGTGGGAGAAAATTTTGAGATGTTTTATTGACACAGTGGGCTGGAAGAAATCAGGTTCAAGGATGATTTTTTGAGAATTAGAAGGAAGAATGAGTATGCAAACCAAGAAGGGAGGGCATTAAAAGCAAAATAAATCTCCTAAATGTGTTTGTACACTAATTTAGTAATGGGCAAGATTACTGTAAATGCCTTGGAAAATCCCATCAGGAGCCCACAGCATGAAAATCCAAGTGCTTCTGTAGTTAACTTGCTTGCAAATCCACTACGTGGTGGTGTCCCAGGGTGCTAGGGTGCAGCTCAGATACCTCACTGCAGCATTTGCGTTTCCATCGTCAGACGCTGTGTGCTGTGTCTGTAGCAGGAACTGGTGTTGAACGGGAGCAAGATGACTCATCTCTCCTTCCTGAGCAGGGAAACGGGGAAGAGCAGGGCGAGCCCTTTCAATAATGGAGCTCTCTGCTCTCCTGAGAATTTACTGTGGAGGGTGAGGCGTGGTTTTCAATCTAAGCCCGCTGTCGCTGTAAAAAGCTTCTAAGTGTTTAATGTGAAATTGCAACACAGCTACTTAATACCCCTACCAGTGTGTCAGTGTCCAAATAACTGTTAAGACTGCTTAAACTGTAGTGATTAAAAAGGCATCTTTCCCATACAAGGTCAAGAATACAAATATTTCTAGTAAAGGGCCAGCCCTTTCTTCTAACCAGCCTTTTCAGCTGCAGAATAATTTCTTATAGCTTGCAGCAGATGAGAGTGCATAGCGTAATAATCACTCATTTTGATTAGTCTTGTGTCGGACCTTAATCCATGTCTGGCTTCTGGGTGCTTATTCCCTCTTATTTTTTGTAAAGAACAGTGTATTTTACTGCATTATTTGTTCTGCAGGCACGGAGTGGGTATCCCCACCTCCAGGACCGGAATGCTTTTAACCAGGTGGCCTGGTGAGCGAGTGCCAACGCTAGCCTGGGGTCAGGCTGTGGCAAGAGTGACTGGGGGCAAATGGGGAAGCTGCTGTAAAGGTGAGGTTTTCCCAGAGGAAAACCAGGTGCTGGTGTGGCCCTGCCAGTGTGCGAACTCATCTACCGTGGTCAGCTGCGTAGTAGCTGAAGGAAAAAGTCTAAGTGATTTTTGGGCCAGTGCTTTATTTCTAGTTTTTCTAATGTATTCTAGCTGAAGGAAAGGCGTGCAAAGAGAGTTTCAAGCCCTCTGCGTGAACGCAAGCCTGGGCACCGACAGCAGCAAAGCTGCTGTATCTGCGGCTCTCCCATTCAGCTCAGGCCTCCCGTGGCTTATTTTTGTATCAACAAATTAAGCGCGAAAGCAGCGGATAGCCAGCCCGAACCGGCTAAAAATAAGCTCCGTTATCCGCAGAGAAGGGCAGCGTTCCCTTTCGCGATCCCGGCTGCCGTTCGAGATCGATTGGTCTAACGTCTGGGGCTCGCCTTTCATAAAAGAAGGGCTGTGGCTTTAAGTAATCGCTGGCTGCTTGTGCCAATTGCAGAAGCTGCAGTATCTGCCGCTGTCGGCGGCGATCGGCGCGCAAGTAGGATAACCTGCGGAGGCAAGGTCCGGCGTTGGGTGGCCGCTCGGCCGCGGCCACACCAGCCTGGCCGGCGGTACCGCCACCGCGCGCTGCCTATGAGCGCCGGGGGGCCGCCGGAGCTGGAAGATGGGCTGCTCGAGCAGCAAACTGTGCCTCTATTCTCAGTGTGCTGCAGCAAGGGTAATGAGTATTTGTTTCGCAGCGCTTTTCCGACGGCAGGGAGCTGGCCGGGAGCGAGGCGACGGCGCCCTGGCAGTAGGAAGCCCGGACCTTGTCACCTCGGTGCCGTGGCCGTGGGTGCGAGGCGTGCCGGCCGCCGAGCTTCTCCCTGGGGTGTGGGTCTGGGGGCAGAGGGGCCGGGCCGGGCACCTTCCTGCCCCTGGCTGAGGCGCAGCAACCAGGCGAAGCCGGGAGACGGGGGCTTCTGCTTGCTTTGAGCAGACTCGTTACGGTTCTCTCGGTATAAGAAACGTCACCTATCTTAAAATTAAGAACCGCGAGCAGTGGGGTGGGTGGTATTCAACTTCGAACGGGGCTGTGCCTTTCCTTCATGGAAGACCGAGCATTTAATGAAGTTTTTTGGGTTTGTGTTTGAGTGAGCCGAAGGTAAATATTTAATGCATGCCTCTTTCACATATATACCATACTTCTGTGCCCTTGACAGCTATCGCTTGATTTGTTTTGGAGACTTAATGTTGCTACACCCATCATAAAATATATAACTAATTGCTGCAAAGTAGGATTTTAATTGCAGTGTTATCCTGGAAAAAGCTATTCTTTGTTTTAAATTATAACTTCCTTAACAACAGAAGAACATCTGTGTATTTTGTAACAGCAGAACTGTTATCCTAAATGATTCATATCTTGGCTTCTTGCTCCTGCCTCTTGTTTTCCTACAGAACACATGTAAGTTAATTATTGGAAGGTGCCCTGCTCAGATGACTAGTAACCAAATGTTTGGGTTTTTTTTTTTTTTTTTTTTTTTCCTCTGCAGAGGGAGGAAGCACTGAAACAGCATAAAGCGTTATCTCAAGAGCTAGTTAACCTTCGAGGAGAACTAGGTAAGAATTTATTTTTGTATGCTTCATGAGAACAGAAATGCAGCAAAACTCGTCTCAGAAAAACAGATGCCCTGGTATTGTAATGGCAGTCATTTAATTCCCTGACTGAATTCTGCTCAGATGCTTTAATCGCTGCGTTTCTCTGGAGCCCTGACAGCATGACCCCAGGTTCACTGAATTCCTGGCACTGATCTGACTGCGCCTAGCAGGGCCTCCCTGCAAAACATGTGTCTGATGACCAAAGCACTCAGTTTCTTAAAAATGGGAGGATGGCTGGCAGTATATATACTTCTGTTTGATCCCTAACTTATTTGTACAGAGTCTTTCAGAGATGTGCTGGCAAAAATCCATAAACCTGTAAAATATACTGCGCAAAATCTGCGTTTTGTCTTAGTGGCTTGTAGGTGAATGAGTGTAAAATTAACGGAAGGAAATGCTATCAGGCTAATGAGATTAAATCTTTGAACTCATCCTAGTGGACAGCTATAATATGAAATTGAGCTATAATGTGCAAGGGCTAGTTTTGCCAACTTTGAAGCTTGACTTAACTGCACTTAATGGTAACTTTGTATAACTTGAACTCAAAGCAGAATCATCTTGTGGAGTGCAAAAAGTCATTTGCTTGAAAATTATAGCACTTGAAAGTGAAGCTAGCATTTTATAAAAGCACACTTCTGATACGATGAAGCCCCTTTAAAAATAATTTTAAAAAATAATCTTTGAAAGCAGAATTAAAACGTGGAGCAGTTTCAGGTATGTACTTATTGAAAAGTTAGAAATGTTTATTTTCACATGCTTTGCAAGTTGAGTATTGTCTCAGCGAAACTTGAGTGTGAATGTAGGTCTGTTACTTGCAGGTGCTGCATTTAATGTTCAGATTTATTTTTTAGCGCTGGTTAATAAGGCAAGGGTTCCCTGGCAACTACTCAGAGTTGGAAGTGGCGGGGGGAGGCGGTACCTGTGTGCCCCCAGCTGAAGCAACAGAGCACAGTTTCTCCACTTGTCACTATTTCTGTCATCCAGTTTAGAGGGTTACTTTCAAATGCAGCTTTCCGGGAGCTTTATTTGATGCTGCATTAAAATGCAAACACGTGAATGGGGAGTATCACTAACAGAGAAAGCCTTGCAGCCTAAATAGATAGCCGAGAGTACCAAAGGCACTGCAGAAATGTGTAGCATTTTCCTTCTTGGAAGCTTAGTACTAAAAAGCTGAGGTTTTTCTAGAGCTTGGTGCAGTCTGGCATCTGTCAAGCTGCAGTTTTTAACCTTCCTGCTGATGGAAGCACCTGGATTGCAGTTCTGCAGTTGTTTCAGGCAGGTCTGGGTAGGGGCCGGCTTTGGAAGAGCTGGGCCTTCCTCTGTCCCTGCATCCCTCTGTCCTGCCGTGTGCCCGAGCAGCCGTGCGCTGGGCTGGTGAGCTGCCTGGGCACTAAGCCAGCTGAAAACTAGCGGCTTGAAGGGCTCTTTGGCCAAAGCTGCCCGGCCTGGCTCAGCGTGTGGCTGGAGGAGCACCGGTGCCGGAGCAGAGGGGAGGGAGCAGCAGGGTGGAGGGTTGTGTCCCCCATCAGCTGCAGCCGGCACTTCTGTCACCCTGAAGTGGCAACAGCAAAACTAGAGTCTTAGTGAGGAAATGGGCTTCTTGCATTCCTAAAAGGTTCTGTTATAAACATTATAGACTAGACTTTTTTTTTTTTAAATGTACGTATGTGTGACTTTCTGGGCAAACCCATTTGTTTTCAGGATAAGGTAAATGACTTCAGCAGGATTGCTGCTCAAGCAAGAAAGTCTCTATTCTTCTATGTGCTTGCATCTTCAATATTGTTTTTCCTTTATCAACCTAGGTATTATGTTTGCCACTTATCAGGAAAGGGAAAATTCAGCTTAGATGGGCAGACTTAAAGGTAGCCAGCACTTTTGGCCATTACTGCTTTTGGGGTGGGGTGTTTTGTTTTTGGTTTGGTTTGGGTTTTTTTGTTTTCTTTTGGGTTTTTTGTTTTGGTTTTGGGGTTTTTTTGAAAGCTTGGTTCTTTCTAATGGTGCCTCACTCTTAAATGAGCTTCCCATAAACTTCTGACCTTCCTGCTTTAACAGCCTGCTGAGCTCATACGTGGGACTCCCATTGCAAGAATATGCCCTTCAGTAGGTTGATAACTAGAAAAAACTTCGAATGCAACTGAGCTTGATGGATCTGTGATGCCCGAGTGCACAGAGCTGTCAGCTGGGGATTCCGGCTGGCGTGCTGCTGGACGAGGTTGTCAGCCGTTCCCCTCACGGAGCTGATCTTACTGGGTCAGCTCTGCAGCAGCGTCTGAGCGGCAGCCTCGGGCTCGCTTGCCTGTGTAAGGTTACCAGACCATGCTTTCAGTGAAGCGTTTATCTTCATGCAGCTTCTTTGTCTCAACCACGTCACACGTCTAGCCTGTTTGTACTTCTCTCTGCAGCACGTAAAGGGAGTGGATTTAATCACAGAAATGAAAAACGGCACAGGTCTTCAATCCCATCTGTCTTCAAAAAGATTTGTTTCAAAAATAAAAAGTAAGAAAAAGAAATAAGCCACTCAGACCCCACTTGTTGACAAGGTGTAAGAAAAGCATTCTTGTAACAGTAGCTTTAGCTGAAAATAATCTATTTAAATGCACACCTGCTAATCTGCTTACTAGTGCCACTGTTAAATGGATATAGCTGAACTTAAGGTTTCCATAGGCTATATTGACATTAAGTACTGTGAATTTTGATTCACAGTGTGATCTAGGCATGGATTGGCTCAGAAAGTTAAGTACAGTTTCAGTTTTACTTTGGCCATGTGGACGTGTGTACGTATTTCCTGGAGCCCCAGCTTCTGTGTTTTTAATGCCTGTTGTTTTGCAGTTTGGGAGCAGGCAGACTAGGAAGAGGAAGCAGGTGTGCCCAGCTCAGTGTAGTCTGTGCCCTGCACATTGCTGACTCTGGGAGGAACATGAAGTCTCTTGCAGCTTGCACCCTGCACAGTTTGGATTCCTCAGTTTCTTCCTTTAAAATTTAATTGTGCGTGCTCCCAAGCTGCTTGATGTACCTTGCCAAAAGCCAAACTGGCTTGCTGTCAGATTTCCCGTTTTGCTGGGTTATTCTATGTGAGCCTTTCTACCAAAACACCTTTTTGTTTAATGATTTAAACACGCATTGTGATCCCAGATCCTGCCTTTGGCAGCGACCGCGTGGCTGCGCAGAGCGTGGGGCGGATGGTTGCCGGACACTGCTTTCTGCTCTCAGTAGCTGGAAACGCGTTGTGAGGGTTAGCAATGATGATGTGTTTGGGGTCAGGCTTTTCCAAAGGAGTTCAAATTCATTAACAGTCAGGTTCTGAACTTGGGTTTCCTTAAAATCTCCAGCCACAAAGACTAAACTTTGTGGTTTGAATGTCAGCGCCTTGTTTCTGGGGCCTGGAGCAGGTACAGATGTGCTGTTTGTCGCCTGTCTCCCTTCTTATTGAGATGCAAGCTAGTGCGTAAATAGTTTCTAGCTACCTGTTTAATTAGGTAAGTAGAAATTGCAAGAGCTGCATATTTCTTTAGAGGTACGAAATGCCTCCTCTAAATTAATTGCACTCCAAATGGTTTCGGAGCCTCTTTGCAACTGTGCTGGACGTGATCCAGCTCAGTCCTGCTACAAACCAGCAGGTGCAAAGCTGACTCAGCCCGCGCCCAGCTTGGCCCTTTGAAAATTGCCATTCGTGAGCCTTTTTCAGTGGGCTGGAAGGGCTTCCATGTATCCTGTACAGCCAAATGCCTTACCCCTCTCTCTCCCCTCCATTTGCGGCATTGCAACTGATAAAATGGTATTTTCTTCAAAATACCTTTGTGCTATTTTTTATTAATAAATGACCTTAAAAATGTTGTAGAGGTTGGGATAAAAAAAAAGACTATTGTGTTTTACAGATGGATGGAGTGAATGTGATTTGGTTTTCAGGTTTTGGTGAGCCTTAAAAATACTTAGTAGGGAGACATTTCTGTCAATGATTTGGGGCAGGGCCTAACTTGCCACGAGTTGCGTGCTTGCCTGCCTGCTGATGCTGTAGTGTTTGCAGCTGTAGAGGACAGGAGCTTACATCCTGGCAGATAGCTGAATGCTTCGTGTATGTATTCAACCATACCCACTTAAATGTAGCTTAAAGCATGCTTTTTTGGTCTACCTGCCTCATTTCAACTTGCCCAAGAACAAAAATACAAAATGTGGCTTAAAACACTGTACTGTTAGTCTCATTATAGAAGTAACACCAACAAACCCTTGGTCATAAACTTGAAAGCATGTTTGGGTAGAAGAATTTCCAATATTGAGAATTAGATAACAATTTTAAAAAATATTATATGGAGAAGGAAATGAGTCTTTGTGTCTACAGTAGACTTGCTGATTGACGGAACGTATACAATAAATAGATCTTGCAATGTGAAATATAAAGTTAGAGCAATAAAGTGTTATGTACCATGACATAACACCATGCTAACTACTTGATGTTTTCTGGTAGTTATCCCCTTTTCACATCCCCCACGTCTATTAAAATGCTGCTAGATTACTGTCCTAGTGAACTCGTTTCAAAACGTCAGACAGTCTAATGGCTTCTCATAAATTATACCTAGACCAGTGAGTGACTTTAGACAATTTTATGAAGATAACTTTTGTTTCAAAACAATTTAAATTAGGATTAAAAAAGACGACCTGTTGTCTTTTATCTTCTTAGAGCTATGGTTATTGTGACTTTTAGCAGAATGTAAGTTGAAAAATGTTTTTATGTAAGCATTTTAGCCAGAAGGACTGAATTGGATAATATATTGTTTTAGAATAAGAAAAAATAAATTTTGTAAGAAGGAGATATTGCACAACTTAAGGTCTTATCTCTTGGCTACTTTTACTGAAAATATGAAATAGATTTTTTGGGGATACTACAAAATAAGGTGACTTTTCTAGTCCTCTCCTTCAACTGATGCTACTGTTCATTTGGTTTGGATCTGCTGTTGTTTGCACAGTTGCAGGGAGTTGCCACGTGCCTGGTTCTCTGGACTTCTGTTTTGCAGGCATTTCTTTTATAGTTCTGGCACATGGGAAGCTTTGCAATGAAATATCCAAGATGCAAGTGTCCATTGTTAAACACTACAGATGAATATTAATTTCACATCAGTAAAAATCAGTATTTCTGATCTGAAGATACACTCTTACCAAATCACAGAAACTTTCTGATTGCCAGAGGTCATGGTTCTGCCCAGAAGAACCAGACTCTTTGCTTATAATAAACAAGTGTTAAGAAGCCTAAAAATACAGATTAATCTTGCTCCTTGTTGTAATAATACAGGGAGAGAGAGTGTTGCATGATTGGGAGGAGAGGCTGAGACCACCAAGTGGAGGAAAAATACTGATGGCTTTGCTATTTGAATGAAGAATTAAATCTTGCTTCTGGCTGCCAAGTACACCATTCCATATGCTCTATCCTTGAAGCTGAAAACTGTTCATTGTTACAGATAAGACTGAAAAAACTTAATGGCCAGATTGATGGAGCATCTTTTCATCTCTGTGGCTTGATTTTTCTCTCAAATGCTGTTGGACCATTTGTCTCCTGTTGTTTTTTGCTCAAGGTCTGTGGTCTGTTGTAATGCATGGCATAATGGAGATGTAGAATTGTGGAGGGAAGTGCTTTAAGAAGGGAGAGGAAGCACAGCAGTTGTCTACAAAAGCTCTGAAGCATGCCCTTCAAGTGTCTCTGAACAGTCAAGAGAAGTCAAGAAGAGAGATTTTTGTGCGTGCTGCTCCTGGAAGTGCACATGTTCCAGTTACAAATTTTTCTTCAAATTAAGCACCAGTTCTATGAGACAACTTTTAAATTGAGTAGCTACCCAGTTTGGTTAGTCAGGAGTTTTGCAGCATCCCCTTGCAGTGGATGAGTGGTCAAACTAAGGAATTAGTTGCCTTTTTATGGCTTGTCCCTTTCTTAAAACAAGGCAGTGTACAGTCATAAAATACATGATTCAGTCTGGGGATGGATAGGGCTGCACAAAATACTTGCTGCAGACACTTGAATCTGGAGTATGGGGACAAATTTTGCTTTACAGGACTTCTCATAATTTCAAATTGATTATTCTTGAGTTGGTGCTTTTGCTGAAACTTCACATGCACAGTTTCTTGCACCACCATGATACTGGGAGCTCACTGGTGGTGTGGTGGTTCTGCTCCTGGTTTGGATGGCAAGGATTCAAGTTAGGCTTGTGATCTGCATTGCTTTGTGGAGGCCAGACATTACCTTGAAGGTAGCACAACATTCAACTGCAAATGCAAGTTTTAAAAGTTTGTGTTTGCCTTTGTAACATTAGTCTTCTCATAAATCTGAATTGCAAACTGGCTGAGGAGAACTGATGTGTCTATTTTCTTTTGACAAAGGGTGGTTTGCTATTTGCTTTTTTTTTTCCTGAAGTGTTTTGCATCATCTGAAGTTGTGTGCTGACATTTAAAGATAAGACAATGATAGGCAGCACATTCTTTCAGCTAAATGGAGGCAAGCAAATGGCTCTGGCCTTACAAATAAAGAATTGGATGATTGCTGCTTCTGAAGCACCTCACATGAGGCATGTGTTCCCTGCCTCTCAGCTATACCCCTCTTACTCTGCTATAGATGGTGAGGTCCGTTCTGCATGTGGTTGGTTGGCTCTGTAATGTCTCCATTTGGCTTGCTGCCTGGTTCTCTGCATTATAATGTCCTCTACCTATGATGTTTCCTCTTCCCCTAGAACATGACAACGCAGAGCATATATATTCAATAACTTTATGCCAGTGCGATGTGTGAATGCTAATTTTTCAATTTTTTTTTTCCAAAGGGGAGCAGTTATAATAGAAGTTTGTGGAAGGAATAGATAGGGAAATAAAAACCTTTCTTGGTGGTGGTGTAGAAAGTATAGAAATCTGTGAAATCTGTGAAATCTGCTCGGGTTGCAGAGAATGTTGTGGTACACTTCAGTTGAGCCTTTAGTTGCATCGTTGCCAGTCATGGGATGAACGGCTTGGCTTACATCTGTCCTGATCAGCAGATCTTTCACACAGACCTAGCGCAGAGCTAAGCCTGCTGTTAAAACTAATTCAGGTAGGCACACACCAGATTGATTTCCATGCAGTACAGCTCACTCTCTTACACTTTTTAGTTCAACCACAGGTTCCAAGTGATGGCAGCAGGGCCAAGACTTCTTTACAGTTTCCTTAAAAGAGAGTGCAAGTATCATTCATCGAGTTACTTGCTTGCTCTTAATGAGCTGTAGCAAAGGGGGAATCCGACACGTGTGTAACTTCAGGCACTGTGCCGGGGCAGGCTGCTTTCCCTAGAGCCGAGCCCAGTACTGCTTTGGGAATCGGTCCTTGAAGATACTGTAATTTATGTATCCTCAGGCTCAAACACAGCTGTGATGAGAATTTCTTGTATTGCCTGTACAAAAATCCTTGAATCTTCCCATGCTTCTACATAGAGTTTATATTTATACTGTTTGGGCAGTGTGCCAAGCACACTTCTGTATTTGATTAAAGATCAAATTAATGTTTTACTTTATTTTTCTCTTTAAGTAGACACTCATCTGATCTAATTTATTTTAAACCAAAGCACTAGAGTCTGTATAGAAGCAGTTTTGTTTAAGGTCAGTGACCACACACTTGGGTTAGAGGTCCTGTTTCACCTTGCTTCCAGGTTTTGGGTGCAGCTGGAACTGCAGAAGGTGCTTGCTCCAGTTACATTAACAGCAGGAAAATGACTCCTCCTATTTGGGCCTGCCTGCCTGGAGTTGTGAATGCTAAATTTCAAACTCAAAAGTACAAGTTACGAACTTCTGTTTTGCCTTGTAATCAGCTGTAACTATGGGGAGACAAACCTAGGTAGTCTTCTTAGATGACCTGTGTTAATATAAATGTAAAGAGAATTACACAGCATTTCTTTCTGTTTTCTTAACGCTCTGCACTTTCTGCCTGAAACTGTTGTGTATCTTGCATATTTAAATATCTTGGGCGTATGCGTATTAGCAGTACATTTCAGATTGGATGTTCTGTATCGCTCTGTGTCGGGCAGCCCATGTCAGGCTAGAATTGCTTCTCTGCTGCATGTCTGAGTGAGAGTAACATGATGAATAGATGGTCTTCAGGATATTAAGACTTTCAAATTTAGCTAAGTGGTTTATATAATCAAAAAGGAAAGTACTCTGACAAATATGCTACTGAAATGGGATCAAATTAGATGAAGTAGCAAATCCAATTAATTTTTTTATTGGAGCACTCCAGTGTCTCTTGTGAGGCATTCATTCTTCTATGTCATGATAAACTGTCACACTTGTGCTTTCTATATGGGTTCCCGGCTTAACAAGATTCAATTAATTCGCAGTACAAGAAACACTGAATTCAGTACTTTTGCAAAGATCTTTTCATGTGTCCTTGGAGATGGCACTCATTTCATGGATAAATTATATTTGTCTTTGTATAACCGTGTTGCTGTGCAGAGTGTTCACTATTTTTAATACTTGTAATGAAGACGGTGAAATTGGCATTGAACTTGATCCAATTACCTTTTTTTCTTTTGACATCTTCAGTAACCGCTTCTGCAGCTTGTGAGAAATTGGAGAGAGACAGGAATGAACTGCAAGTTGCTTATGAAGGGTTTTTGCAGAAGTTAAACCAGCAACATTACAATGATTTAGCTGAGCTGGAGGAGAGGCTTAAACAGTTTTACACTGCAGAATGTGAGAAACTCCAAAGTATCTGCATTGAAGAAGCTGAAAAGTACAAAGCGCAACTCCAGGAGCAGGTTTGTAACATTCAAAGTAGAAATGTTCTATAGCAATTGCTTTCTGCTACAAATGAGCCTTCAGAGAATCCAGGGGTTTGCTGATATCGGAGTCACTGTATCTAATGGGAAACTCCACTTCATTGCAACTGTAAAAATGTTACTACGCTAAGCTGTCCAGATCCTCAGCTTGTGTTTAAACCTGGTGGAGATTCCTTGTGTTCTGCAAACTGCAATGACTTCTAGATCTCCACCGGATATTTGAGGCAGCTTGTGTTTCAAGATGTATAGAAACGCCCCTGGCCTGTGACCTTGCTTTGCAACAACTCCACCAGTGCAGCAGATGCATACATCGTCCTGTTGGTAGGGGTAAACCGTAAGGCACTGTGCTCATCTATTAAGTCTTGTATGTGGCTTAGCTTCTCCTGTGACCATCTGTTAAGTGCTACCTAGACCACTTAAAAGTACTCAAGGTACTGCATAAAGCCATTGGAACAATACTTTAAACGAGGGTTAAGTTGACACGTGTAAAGGGGGGGAAAAATCATGTTATCATATTGCAGGTGGACAACTTAAATATCACACATGAAAACTTTAAGCTGGAACTTGAAAACAGCCACTCAGAAAAAGTAGAGGAGCTGAAAAAGGAGTATGAATCCTCTTTTTCAGGCAAGTATTTTGTATTCAAGTACATACGCTATAGTACTGCTACTTACACAAGCATTTTCATCAATATGTCCAATTCATTGTTCTTGGCGGTCAGCTATCTTTATAAACGCTGGCTGAATTCCTTTTTTTGGAACTGAACAAGTCTCATTTTACATACAGAAATAACCATGATCCCACTGGAGTTGAATGAAACTTTCAAAACAGTTTAAGAATGGAGATGACCTTTTCTTTCAGTAAAAGATGTCTGAATTGCAGTATCCCCTCAAAATCTCAACCTAATGAGTAATTGCTCCCACCCCCCTAGTTCTATAAGGAGCACCTCAAAATTGAAATTGAGGCCAAGTAGGGTTTTGTGCTTTCCAAACTGACATGGGAATGTTGAGAAATATTATACACTGCTTACAGTATACTGGGACAAAGATTGTTTTTCAGGGAGTGGGTGGTGAGTGTGCTCAGTTTTAAATGGCATTGCATCTAATTGATTTAAGTGATGATGATTTCCATCCTCCCTCCAACTCCACTTGATAGCCAAGTTTCCAGTGATACTTCTGTGTCATTAAAACTGGTGACGCTTCCACTGCAATCAAAGAGCAAACTCCTCTGTGTGGCATCTCCAAAGCGGGAAAGGAAATGTTTTTCTAGAAGCTTGTGGAAGACACAGTTTCAGTTTTTGCTGTGTTTCCCTTCAGAAACTGAGCTTTTGAATGCTCAGTTCATCCATTTTGTTCCACGTAGATGAATGCTTTCAAAATTGACGTGCTGTCAACTAATGAAATGGATATGCGAGGGGACAATCAACAAATCTGAAGCAGCAATAAATCTGATACTTCATACATGCTTTGGATCAGTTGATGATAAATGTTCTTTCCGTGTGGTCACTGTCTCTGCATCTGTGCATATGTGTATTGGCTGCCTTTTTGTGCTGCTGCTTTTCAAAAAGAATTTTCATGTCTTACACGGTATTAAAAATCTGCAAAAATAATTTGTTGCAGAGCTCAAGAGTGCTCATGAATCTGAAAGGAAGTCGCTTGAAGATTCCTTTAAAGAGAAGCAGGAATTGCTGGAGGTTTGTTAAGGGTTGGGGTCATTGCTGCAGTCTAAAACTTAAAAAAGGCAGTTTGGAGAGGTGCACTGAATTCTTGTCCTAACTATACCGTATCTTTCATTTCAGAAAAAAATCGATGAATTAAAATGTGAAAACGACTCTCTGAGTGAGAAGTTGAAATTAGAAGAGCAAAAACAAATAGCCAAAGAAAAAGCCAATCTTGTAAGTCTTGATCTTCAAAAGTAATGCAGATGAGCAGATCGTGTAAGCCTGGGTTTATTTTATTGCATAGTATGAAAAGTTTGCGATCAAGCCTGATAGGGCTTCCATACTTGTTAACATTTTATGTAAATGGCTTGCTTGCCAGAAGTTCTTCTTGAGCACTACAATGTTGTGTATTAACCTTACCATTATAAATTTATAAAGGTGTTGAGTATCTAAGTCCGTGGTGTAAGTTATAGCCCAAGTTAAATTGAAGACCTTTGTGTATGCAAAAGTTGCACCATAGCTTTCTTCTGGACAGTTGATAAATGTTCTAATGCCGCTATGATCTGTGTGGGCTTATGTCACTACCACAAAACTCCCTTCTTGAGTCTTTAATGCATTTATTCAAACATTGATTCATACTTATTGATGATTTATCCTTCAGATAAACTTTTATTTTGTCCTGCCTTTCCTCCAAAGGGTGCTGTTACCTGTGGTGCTGTTATCTGTGGTGCTCCTGTGTTAGAACTGTACTCCGACAGAATTTTTTCATGCATTGGGAGGGTTAGATACAAACATGCTTATCTTTTTGGTTACCTGGAAATAACTGGAATACCAGTAGTATTGCTTATCCCATGGAGAGAAATTCCACACTTAAATACTCACTTGGGATGCTTTTAGTAGAAGCTGCCTAGTTTTCACAGGAATTTAATTTTTTTTTTCTCTCTTACTGCTTATTCTAGTGGCAGGACAAAGCTGCTGCAAAGAATGTGCAACCACAATATGTTGCTGTGGTTGGGAGAGACGATACCAAAGAGAACATGTTTTACACTGCACTTGGGAGTTTGAACAGTATTCCATAGGCATGCTCAAATGTTTAATTTAAAGGAGCAATAGTCAAGTGCCTTTACATAGCTGCAAATGCACTTTGCATCCTGACAGCATGAGACACATCATAAGCTTGAGGCTTCTGTATGGAAAAGTACTGATTTGATCCAGTATATTCTTCTGTACTAAACACAAATTCTGCACTATCAGAATTCCCATTAGCCCTTTGAAGACAGAGGTGTATTTCTAACTCTCCAGTATTATTTAGATAATGTCACTTGATACTCCCAGCTTTTTTGCTAAAACCTTATCTGGGCCTTTCAGTCTTTTTATGTCTCTGTGGTCTACTATGAGTAGCTAATGAGGTGGCTCAGATTTAACTTTAAAAAGACATTTTAAGACCATTGGAGCAGAGGAGGGAAAGAAAAAAAATTAAATTTTGAACATAGTGTAAGCTGCACTTAAACTTTTCAGGATCACTTTTCTCTCTAGCTCCTAGATTCCATGTATAGCCACAAAAGGGAGGAATGAAGTTCAAATTGTCTGCCGCCTCCTCTGAGGCAGCACAGCACACCCAACCCTCACATGGACTTTTGTTCAAAAGTAGAAATTAAGCAAGAATCACTAATGCCACAATCCTTAAAAACAGGCAGGAGAATGAATTGTGTAGGTGATGAGGCCCTTATTAGCTGCAAAATGTACTGCCTCTGTCCTTGTGGCACTGCGCCCCACAAAACTGCAGGCATTGCCCTCCGAGTCTGAGGTTTCTGACATGGCAGTGGAGCTGTTGCTCAATGCGGTACACCACTATTCTTACCCAAATATGCTAAAACAAGTTTTGTTTGTTTTTAAAGATAAACTTAGTTACACAACACACTTAGTCATTGATTGATTTCTGTTTGTATTCCACTTGGACTACCTGGAAATGGACTGAGACTTGCTTTATTTTTCCTATTTTTGCCTGTGACTTTGTCTTCAAAATGTAGAGAGAATGTTTTACTCTGCAGTGTTTGAATGGTTCATACTCTGGAAAAGAGTTTCTTGAGGAAACCAGATCTGACCCTGCCCTGTCTCCCTCCTGCTCTCCCTTCCTCCTCCTGGAAAACAACAACAAAAAAGAAGGAAAAATAGAAAAGGAAGTCCTAACTTGCTGTATTGTAGATAAGACATGGATGTAGAGCAGTGCAAGATTTTTACGTGCAATTGCATTGTTAGACTTTAAGAAGAATGTAAGCCTGAAAATTTTTGATTTCTGCTTATCAGTCAGCTACCTTTCAACTCAAAACAGGGAAAATCAGCTACAGTCAAGTTCATGGCTTTAAATCTCTGGTGCTTTTTTAACTTTTCCAGCCTCTGAAAACTCTTTAAATATTTACTCTAATTACCTCTTGAGATGGGTTATGAGTAATATGATATAAATTTTGGAACTCCTAGCCTTAAAGGAAGCCTTTGGGCACTCCTGCAAAACAAGTTTCACTATGACAGCTTTAAGTGCTTTCCTTTGAATCGCAAGGGCTTTTCACGTAAAGTGTTTTCTGAACAGCTTCTAAGAAAAACTGCAACTGTCCACCTACACTGAAGGACAAACAAAATCAGAGGAGCAAGTGGTACCAGCTTTTTGTTGTTGTTGTTGTTAATTCTAAACTGTCTGACTAGATTTCACTGAAAACAAGTAACTGTCATTACCATATGTATTCTCTTGCTCTTTCTAAATAGCAGAGAAACACTTAAATTATTCCTGAAATTCAGGGTACTAAGCAAACTCTGTGGAAATCTTTCAGAAAAACCCACAGATTATGTATCTGGAACAGGAGTTGGAAAGTTTGAAAGCAGTGCTGGAGATCAAGAATGAGAAACTCCATCAGCAGGATATAAAGCTAATGAAGATGGAAAAACTGGTGAGTTTTCCTTGGGGTCTGGCAGGTTTGGACTGTGTCTCTGAGTTATGTTCTGATAATGAACTTGGGCTGGTCAGACTTATGTGCAAGGTTTAATTTTTTTTGTTTGAAAGGAAACACAAAATGATGATGGGACACACTTACATTGCAGGTGCAATTATATCTGCATTGGGCTGTAATGTAAAGAGGGGGAAGGAATCACCAGATGCTGTAAATGACCTTTTAACCTCTTTATGCAAACCAGTAGTTGTCTTAACTATTGCTAAGTTAGTACAGGGTTGTCTGGGAGCCCCTTCCTTTCCTCTTCCCCTTCCTTTCCTCTTCCCCCCATTTTACTGGAAGTCAGGACACTGTGGGGAAGGCTGGGGATTGAGGCTGAAGCCGGGACAAACCGAGAGGACAAATAGCAGTGAGCCAGGGTAAATGAGAGGACTAACTGGCAGGGCAGGCAGTTGCTGTACCTTTCACAGATAAGGCTAATGGAAACAGCATCAAAACTGTTAACCTGCACATTATTCATTTTTATATGCTGCTAGTAGTTACACTGAGCCCTTCTCATCACCGTCTATATTTTTAATACCTTCTGGCAATGTGATAACTCTTGATCACTCCCTCAACCTTTGCAGACGTAAAAAACAATATTCAGAATACAAAACCATTACAGAGTTTTCAAGAGCCATTGATAAAAATAAGGTGCTTACAAAACAAAGACATTGAGATGTTCCTGACATTTTTCTCCAAGGAAAGCAGAATTCTTTCAACTGTAGAGGAATTTCCATTTCACAAACTCCCTGCGCCTGCAAGAACTTCACTGTAACATCGGACATTGTAAGCTCAGATCTCTCGGTCTAGACGAATAAATGGCGATTTTGAATAGACAAGTTAAAGAATCGCAGCTCTCGGGAAAATCCAGTGTCTCAGATAATAAATCACAGGAAAACAAGATTAAAAATAAATAAGGACACTATCACACATTTACTCTTCCACTTTCTTGCTACCCCAAGAAATCCAGGAGGAAGTTATCCCTCATGCAGTTCTGAAAACTAATTTAAGGCAGCAATGACACCCATAGTTTAATCATCAATATGTACTCCATGGAGCATTGCAGAGGTGGATGCTACAGACCCCAAGTTTTTGCTGAGATAAATCACTGCTGCATTACTCCATTTTTATCCTGTGTAGCCCCACTGATTTCAGTATAAAACAGGAATACTGCAAGGATGACTCAGACCCACTGCCTTTGTTTCAGACAAGGTGGCATGGAGACATGTAGGAGCAGTAACATGTTCACTTATTTAAAGTCCTCCTGTCCTTGGAGCAAAACATTGATTAAAAAATAAGAGTCCTTCTGAAGAGCTCTGATCAGAGAGCATAGCTTAATGGATGGAAAAACATACCTTTCGTAAGTAGATTAAATGCAGTCTTTAGAAGGAAATGTGCCATCTCCTCTCAGACATGATGGCATGGCACAATGACAGCAAGATGATGGCAGGAACCTGACATTTTAATGTCAAAATAGGGGTGGTTTTGAAGCTGAAGTTGGCATTAAGAAGCTCTGGAGCTTCAACATTTTAGGATCTCCAAGTTACTGAAAGGGGATTTGAGGACATGTGTTTCACTGCTCTGTTGCCCTTCATTACATTGCATTAATTCAGGGCTTCCACTAGTCATTTTCAGAAGTGCCAAGAGAGAAATATCTTCTATTTTGTGCTTAGAAAATAATTCTTCCCTAAGAACAGATCAGAAAAGACTATTTCTTACCCCTACCCCTCTGTAGTGCTGACTGCTTCACAGGGTAGCAGAGCAACTTCTCTTAATTCCTGCCATCTCATGGACCTAAGGAACTAATGATCTCTCTGTTTTCATCTGGTGAGATGGTCTTTTGAACTGAATTAAGCCAGAGTGACTAAAGGTTTTATATTTCTCAAAGGGTTTTAGGCCTTTATTGGGTTTGCATGGCAAGGTTTTGGTAGCAGGGAGGCTACAGGGGTGGCTTCTGTGAGAATCTGTTAGAAGCTTCCCCTATGTCTGACAGAGCCTATGCCAGCCGGCTCCGAGATGGACCTGCCACTGGCCGAGGCCAAGCCCATCAGTGATGGTTGTATGGGAGAACAGATTTAAGAAGGTGAAAAAGTTGCTGCACAAAAGAAAACCCCCTTCAGCTGGAGAGAGGAGTGAGAATATGTGAGAGGAACAACTCTGCAGACACCAAGGTCAGTGAAGAAGGAGGGGGAGGAGATGCTCCAGGTGCCGGAGCAGAGATTCCCCTGCAGC
>JAVJGH010000050.1:14662123-14676268 GCA_035590175.1 Aviceda leuphotes
TGTAACACACAGTGCGTGTGTCTAATGCTGCATTCTTTGCTGTGTACATAATAAAGGATAAAAGCTGAAGACTATATAGTGACATGTACTTCCTTAATAATGTTGTCAGTATGCATGCTTTTAGCAAAGAGTACGCTCGCCTGGGAATGAGGAGAAACTGCTGCTAGTACCACAGGTTAGTTTCCTTCATCTTTCTGGCTTCAGTTCAGTTAAAAAAAAAAAAAGGCAGGAAAAGCTTTGTCAACTGACTCACTAGTGTCTTGGCTGACCTGAGTATGCAACTTTGAATTAATTTTAAAACCAAACTGAATTGCAGACATATTTTGCATGGATTCTTGGTTTAATATCCCTGCACAACTCTGCCATTTATGAGGAGACTTTTTTTGCAGGATACAGTGGATTTTGGCTTTCGAGTCAGCAGGGTTGCAGTCAGAACCACAGTAGCCCTCAAGGTCAGAAGTAATTAGCTGAGCTGCAGGTTTGGAAACCTAGACCTGTCCTCTTACCTGCTGAAAAGGAATCACTGATTTCCCCAAAACAGCATGTCCATTGCTGAAACTGTCTGCTGAGTATAAACTAGGTGTAGATTTGAAAGCCAAAGAGAAAAATGCAATAATTGTCATTAGGTGCATTCTTAACTCAGTTCTTAAGAAGAATCTTTAAGTAATTTGTGAATTCCAGTGTATCTGGTGACACACCTTGCCTTTTTAAGCATTAACATTTGTATTAATGTTCTTCAGGTTGGCTAAATTCACCTGAGGAAGAGGGGGAATGTGGTAGGTGTGTATTTATCTTGCTAATTCTGCCATACCTTCCCTCTTAGACTGCAGGATATCAGTGTTCTGCCAATTCATTTGGCAAAAGATCCCTTCCAAGAGATTCTGTAGAGTAGGGAAAAATAATTGTCCCAGCTGCTGAAACTGGAGGCTGAGGGTGTCCATGTTTCTGGAAATGGCATATGCTGAGTTTCAGCTTCAACAAGGTAATTGCATAGCCTTGCTACACCCTTGGTCAGACCTGTTTAAGGTGTCTATATTGTCCCTACTAAACACAGGTTCAACTTCCAACTATTATTACAAAACACTACCTATGCTTGCAATAGCTTGGGTTTTACAGTACCACTTCCAGGACCATTGTTACACTACTGTTCAGCTAATGCTGTTGGCTAGCTATACTGGTAACTGTTATGGTAAATTGTGTCTGCTGAGTTTCCCTGTGTGTTTCAGTAGCTTGGGGACAGGAATCAAAGGGATGGAAAGTGTTTAGGGAACTCAACTGGAGAACCACTTCAAACCATGTTACCCCAACCTTGACAAGTCTTGGCTAGTAATGAGGAACACAGACATATATAAACAAGACTGTTAACAGTGCTTATACAGTAAGTAAACTTGTAATAAACTTGTGATTGATTAAATAGTCAATAAATTTACTCAATTTTCCATAATGTACAAGTTAAAGGTGCCATTTCTATGTAACATTATGCTCTCTCTTAATCCTCTTTAGGGTACTGTATATACCACTTGATTGTGGTGTCAGTACTTAAAATGTTTTCTAGGGGTTTCAAATTTAACTACAAAAATCCTCTGTGGGCTAAAACTTGGCTTAAAGTATATCTTGGAACATTCTTATTTTCTATGGTCAAAGAGATTTGATCACATGTATTTGACCTGAATGCTTAGAAAATAAATTTTTTGTACTGATTGGTTTTTCTCCTGCTTGTATTAGTCAAATTATCTTTAATCTAAGGAGGAACATTCCTCCAAATACTAAAAACTCTTAGTACTTGCTCAGCACAGCAGAACAGCAATAGCAAAGCTTCACTGCACAAATTATTCATGTTTAGCTAACCCTTGGAAAACTTTAAATCTACCCTTACTACTCTAATGCAGGTAGAAGCTACACAGAGCTTGCTTGTGATAGTGATTCAGTCTGAGTTGGCTGTTAAAAAAAACACCAAACAAAACAAACTACAGATAACATACAGAACTAGCAATAATAAAATACTTGAGAGCAGTTGGCTTAATATAGGGAGACAATGTGCATACACCTGGTAAAGGCATCCTACAGGACTCCTCTTATTAAAACGCTCACCTTACTCAGGAAACTTTTTGGGTGAGGAAAGCCACCTTGAGTTTAGCAATCTAACAGATCATGTCACAAGAACAGTTGTCTAGCTGCTGGTAAGAACTTTATTATTTTAGTTGCAGTGTTACTGCCTCAGATAAAATGTGCAAAAGTAGTACATAAAAACGTTTGAAGATCAAATATAGTGTACCTCTTCTTCACGTATCAGAGAAGGGGAAAGCTTTTCCAGGCTACCAGTACAGAGAAATAAGTATGGTATAGTAAATAATACAAAGACTGTTAATTTGTCAATAGTTTCCCTCCACAATACAGGCAACTCCTCACCTCTAAACTTCTCAAAAGTAGGACTTATAATGCTCTTATGAAGAAGTGAAGAATCCTTGTATATTTAAATCAGACTCTAGAAATACCTGTTTAGTGTATAATATACATAATTCTGTTGATCTGGAAGCATGGTTTCAATACTTTTCTCTGAGTATTAATATTTCAAGCTTTAACTTAAATACCATGTGTTAGCAAAGGCTGTGTTCGATCCAGTAACTTTCACATAATTTTCAGTGACTTCTTTAGCATAAAGTTTCCTTCAGGAAAAGCTAGAAGCCTGCTCACCATAAATATAGGCCAGAGGTCTAGTGCTAGTCAAGCAATTAAACAAGTGATTTTCTTCAGATACTCAACCTTAACTAGTAGTTCCAACTCTAATGATGTGCTTCAAAGGAAGTTATGGTGATGTTTATATTTGTACCAAATAGTTCGTTGCCATTCAAACTATTCATAAGATGGATCACCTCCCTTCAACACTTTTCTCTAAAGGTCTTTGTATGAGTTGCACTGTATTTCCTGTAAAATATGAGGTGAATCATTTCCTTATGCTAACTGAAGACTTGAAGTTCCTCATTACAAACACCGAAGACACTTGCATGTAAATAGGTATCATGCAATTTGAGCAGGAAATTCCTTCTAGACAGCAAGTAACCACTGATCTTTAAAACTGTAGTTACCTGACAGCCAGGAAATCTTTTAGGGCTGAGCTGGAGTTAAAAAGGTCATCAGAAAATTGGAATAATCATTGAACCCTTAAGAAACAAATACCTTCTGTCCATTGCTGCTGCCTTGCCTTAGCAGAGTGGTGACTGAGGTATGGAAATAGAAATAACAATACTGACAGGGTTAAGCAGGTGACTTTGACAAGTCACTTAAATTTCATTTCCCAAGCTTCATTCTCTTATCCTGTGTTACTGTTCATATATGTGGAAATGTGTAATTGCATCAATATAAAAAGAATCAGGCTTTTGGTAAAATAAGAACTAAGTAAAATAATTCTCATCATTATAAACTATGAGAATTATTTTGATGGGGGGAAACACCACCAAAAATTCCCAAAATTCTTCTTTAAAGGCACTACTTTTGTAGTTATAATTAATCTCAAGAAACTCCATGTGATTGGTACACATAACCATTAAACCTGAGGGAGACTACTCAAGCAATGATGCAGCAATGGATTTACATCATCTTTTCCTCTCCTGCCAACCTCACCAAAGAAGTGATGCTACCCTACGAACTGCTGCGCTGCTGAACAAGTCTGAACAGGTGACACTATCTCCTACTTGCTAGATATTTTAAAAGAAATCAATTCTCAAAGGCTCAAAAGCACTTTGAAATTTAAGGTTGGCACAGCTCCTGTAGTTCAAAGGGAAATACATTGTTCTGAAATGAAAACACTAAAAAGGGATGAACACATTGCACAGCCTTATCCAGAAGCTCAGGGATTGTTGAGTTACTTTTTGGTTTTTCTTTTTTAGGCAAGGCTTCAATCTGACCACAAAAACACCAAGGTACAAAGACCTCTTTTAGGTATTACTATGAAATTGTGTAACAACTATTTAGTCATTACAACAGTGTAACATTCTTGATGCCTGTTAATAGCAACAAGAAAGAAGATTAACAAGGGACTGCCTCTTACACCTTCAAAGTTGGTCCTATTACTTGCTGTATTTAACTTTTATTTGTTTTTTAGTGACCTTGTTTCCAGAGGCCAGCACTATTACAGGCATCTGAGGGGTGTTCTCTGTGAAGCCTATTTTATGAAACATGTGTAGAGCCATTTCAGTCTTTACCATGGATATTTATCATATCAGTTACATTGTTTCAGGTTCCTGCATGCTGGAAAAAAAAAAAAAACAACCAACTTTGAGCAATCTTCTTTAATGTTTTTGTTAGCTATACTAACAATCAGGTTAATAACATGATTGAGAAGCTGCCATTCTTACATTAGTACTCAGGAGCTATCACTAGTCAGAGCAGTACTGCACACATCTGCTCAAAGGTTTGACTAGCTGGAGTAAAGGGCCTCCCTCCCACCTTCACCAGAAGAAAGCTCTAGGGAGCGCTGCCAGACCCGGGCCGAGACACACGGCAGCGTGCAAGCAAGGGACCGGTTCCTCCTGTGCTCAGAATAAGCTGTTTTTCACACGCCTTGTAAATCAAATGGCTTGCATTAAGACTTTTTTTGTCACACAGTTACACCACTGAGTAGATTTGTATTGGAAGTTCTAACTTACATCGATTCTGTGCTTGAGGCTTGAAAAACATTGACAAAAAGTTCAACAACGTTGTTATCAAGGTCTTACCTTTTCTCTGGAAAGTCTCTTTCCTTGTACTGGTAACTAAACCCAGGGTGAAAGAAGCAGTTGCTTATTTATCCAGATATAGTTCTGTGTAAGTAAAATATCTTTCTTTTTCTCTTACGTAAATTAAAATCACATTGAACTTGTTATTAACCTGGGAAGAGGTTCTGCTGTATAATCAAACATTATTCTGATATTACATTTGGGTTATTTTCTTCTGTAAGTGATACTACATAAATAAATGCAAGTTTTACCTTCAGCAAACATAATTTGCTACATAATTTAGTAAACATAACACCATACATCTATTGACAAGTGAACTCTAAGTAAGCTACATAAGGAGGTTGTAAGAGTGCTACAACATAAGGAAAATCAAACATATCCAACCACTTAAAAGTCTCTGGAGATACCCTCAAGCACATTAATACTAAATATTTATTAATCTTCCCCAGGAGTTAGAATTCTGTATGTTTATGTCTTTATACATACATGAAATGAACACACACACCTATATATAGGTGCACACACACATTGAAGGTTTTATAATGTTCAAAAATTTAATTATTCTTGCAAAATAAACATTTCCTATTGGCTAATTCTGTAACAAGTTGGTTTTTTTGTTGTTTTAAACATGTACAGTACTCCAAATTGCACAGCACCAGAAGAGATACACCTGCTTGGTGGATTTTTTAGGATATTTAGTATCCTCTCAGTTCTCACATACACAAAAAAAAGCACAAACCATACAGTGGGTTAACCTTACAAAAGAGTTTGAAGAAAAAGAACATATGCAAAGGAAAGCCCAAGAGCACCTATTCCTAAATACAAGCAGCCCTATGCATGTTCAGGCTTAAACTTTAATGCTTCATAGTAGTTTTTAATAACACACAACTATTAGTCACAACTGACTACTGCTAGGCATAGGGAACTCTGGTTTGGCCTGTCAAGCTAGTGAATATGGAATGCATTGACATATGAAAAGAGTCATTTAAACATTAATAAAGAAAATAAATGGCTATAATGTCATGTAACATACAGTTCATTCTATGTCGAGAAGCCTTTCCTATCAATTTAGTTCAACTTCAGTAGCTACTGTTGTTTCTCCTTGTAGGTTCTGAGCTACACAAATGTAGTTTCCAGCATCTCTGGCTTCAAAATACTCAACAACAAGAACGCTCTTTGAGATTCTTGTGGTATGTCCAGTTCCTCTGTTTATCAGTCTCCAGAAGTTTTGGATAATCACAGGCCTCTCGGACTGTTTAAAAGAAAAAAAAAAATAACAAAAAACAAACACACCAACCCACATAAGAAAATATGTGATTCCACAAAGTGTATTTAGTGACACTACCCAATCAAACCCTGAAGGAAGAGGTCAGAGAGCAGGAGCCTATATCCAAAAGTCAGCCTTACGTGAGAAAACAAGGTGTCTGGCAGTTGCAGCAACATTCTTGCATTAAATACTGACATACCAATAAGTTATGCCAAATAAGGATAATACAGTGGCTCTTCCACTCCAGGTGCAGGTACTGTGTATTTTCCTCTAGTGATGGGCAGCCAGAGCTCTGCCTGGAGTATATGCATGAACTCAGGTGCAGTTGCAGGCCACTTACTAAAGTTGCATTTAGGTACTTGATCAAATAGGTGAGGTATCTTGAGGGAAATGTGTGGACTTATTTTCAGACTTTCAGCATGTCTCAAAAAGGCAAGGCAGCAGTGGCACAAGTTAGTCAACCAAGCTCTACCTACTTCTCTTTTAGCACAGAGAATAGCTTTAAATCATGTGTTGCAAACTAATTCCTCCCACTGTAGTTTCAGAAACTGTATTAGATAACATACAAGCAAACAGTAGCAATTCACAAATGCTTCTAAATTAATCTTCACATTGTGCTTTCCAAGACATGTATGTAACTTCAAAGCTAAAAATACAAAGAAAGATGCTTAGAAAGATGCTTTTTAGATTTTGTTGTTATTGTATGTATAGCAGGCTTTTTTTTCCATCTTCTATAAGAGAATTCTCTGATGGACTGTTTATGAGGTCACTCCCTGACACCTCAGAAATTTGCAAAGGACTGGATAAGAGAAACTGGCCCAAAGATAGACTAAGGCTGTCTCTTTCCTTCCAAAATCCGTCGTGCTAGCCAGCAGCTTTGATCATGTTGGCTTGTGCTATACCAATAACCTGGATAAAAGTGGTAAAAGAGGTTTCTGCTTGGAAACCATCTCCTCTTGCTTCATTAAATAGATGGATAATCCAATTACCAATATGAATGCTACAAGGCTTAAGTTAATAGTAGCAAAAGGATAAGTTAAACACTTAACTAGAGCCAAAGCTACAATCTCACACTTGCAAAATGACCAGCACAGAAGAAGATGCCTGTCTTCTTGAAGCTCAAGGATGAGTTGCAGTGCAGTCAAGGAATGCAGTGCCTAGGAAGTGGCAGGCATTTACAACTAGCAAGAACTTTTTTTGAAAAACTGGTAATCTCATCTAAAAATTCTTAAGCCTTTAGAAGGAATCAAGCTACTTGGCAGAGCAGTGCCTAGCAGAGCACCAAAAATCAAGTGCTACCTGCAATCAAGTACTACTGCACACTTAATTCAAGCCTAAGTTAGTCCTTAAATACAGCAAGTGGAACTTCCCTGACCCTTCACTGAAAGTGAAGGTAAAGGCCATGTAAGGCAGATGCTATTTGCCTGGTTGGGCTCCTGCTAGCCCAGTTTCTCAAACTAATTGCCTTCTGCTTTGAAGTTAGTTTCAGGGAATCATATTAAGGAGTGGATCAGTATGCATTCACAGCAGGTGAATGAGCAAATGCAATTGTCTGGGAGTGGCAAGGGAAAAAAAAAAAACCAACCAAGTGAAAAAAAGTAAGAGGGAGAGGTTAGTGACTACAGAGATGAGATGAGGGTCTCTAATGCAGTGTACCTAGGAGCAAGCAGGAATTAAAGTGCTGCTTCTGTTCAGGGATCAAGTGGTAGGTGACAGCCCAGGTGCTAGGTGGGGTGGTGGCAGGGATCAAAAACCATCACTGATCTCCCTGCACTGAAAGCAGCAGCAATGAATGGAAACATCCAGTGAATCTTAGAACTTTCAGCCCTTTTTCTTGCACAAAAGAAGGTGTATCTGACCAGCATCACTGATGGTCCACTCTCTTCTCCCTCCAGCCCCACCTTTTTCCTTTGCACTATGCGAGTCCTTCCTTAATGAATGTTAAGTCTCCAACAAGCATACAGTGCTTCTACTCTGACATTTACTTAATCATTTTGTTGGGGCAGCAACCCAAACACAACTCTTCCCTCCCTATCCCCAGGCACAGCTGGAGCCGAGACTGTTTATTCCAGTGGATAGGCACATCGGCCCTTTCCAGGGCAGATGCAGGCTGCGGGCCGAAGTGTCTCCCTCAACCCCTGCAGGTGGGTGCAGTGAGAGGGTGTAGTCAGTATCCACAGCAAACGAGGGACACAATTTGCATGCATTTAGCTGTTTATATTCAATCATAGCTGTAGTGCACGTGCCAGCACTGCGTCAGGTGCTGTAAGACCACTGGAAGCAACTGGGCCAAGAACAGCCAGCAACCAGGCTTGGGCAGCCATTCAGCTGTGAAAGATGTAAAAGTAGCAAGGGGTGGACACTAATAGGATACAGAGTTCTCGGAAGGCCAAGCTGACTGTAGAATTTAATTCCTTCAACTGCTTGTTCTTAGTAATTACAATTAGTTAACAAAAGACATAAAATTGGGGTTTGTATAGCTAGTTACTACAGTCCAATACACAGATAACAAGGGAAGCTAAAAAAACCCAAACAAACAACAACAAAAAAAACCACAACCACACAAAAAAACCCAGAAAACTATATCAAAGCAGCTAATTCTCTTAACCACCCAAGAGAGTGAATCGTTTTAAGATTGTCAAAGCCCCACCTTGAAGGATAGAGACACTGCCATTTGTTGATGCATCTCAAAGTAATGCTAAGAGCTAAATTCAAAGGAAGATATTGGGCATTTAACTCAAAACCCACTATTGCTCTGCAGCTCCCCAACCTTGGGGGCACTTCAGTTTTCCCTAGCATTTTACTTCCCTGATAGTTGCAAGTTTCTCTGCTCATTTAGACATCCACCCCTTTCCTTCCTAACTTCAAATGGACACCAGAAACAGGAATTCTGCCAAACTCTTCCAGTGTTCCATCCGGTAGTTACTCTTCAGCTCACCCAATTCTTGCCATCAGTACCAAGCCCCTCACCAAACGCAGTTGAGGCTACCCTTGTTTAACAGCCAGGGCAGGGAGGGTAAGTTGGCAATTGCTCAAAAACTCTGACTTCCATAATCTCATCAGGAAAACTTCAGACAAGCAGGAAGAGGTGGGGAGGAAAAAAAAAGGTGGAGGGGAGTGGGGGAAGTGAAAGAGAGAATGAACTTTCATCTATAGCAAGGACTAGAAGCCTAGTTTTATGTGCCCAGTGCCCTCACCAGCAGTTCAAATCCCTTTTGTGCTCGCTTGCTCTCTCACTACTTTTTCCCCTGAAAAGGCACACACCTTCCTATGACAGCAGAGTGCTACAGTCTCTATCTTAATGGCTACAGCAAAATTCTGGGGGCTTTAGATTTTAATTTTCTCAAGCCTAGTAAGCACTCAACTCCAATCACTCACTTAAGCAATTACTTCTGCCATTAAATTACTTAATTCTATGCTTGCTCAGGGAGACCAATGCTGATACAAGTACCTTATTAGCAACCTCTGCATCGTCCTTTGACAACCCAGCACCAGGAGGGCTGGCAAATGGAATACAATGCAAACCCTCAGGTTCTAAAGGAGCCCTTTGTTCTGGTGAAGCACTCCATCTTCCAGCAGTCCTCTTTTTGCTCCTAGCCTGCTTCGGATAAACAGCAGTAGAGATGAGGCTGATTAAGAAACAAGTCCCTACCGTAACTTGTCAAGGCGGGTAGCGGGAGAAGAGAGGGGACCATCATGAGGCTAGCCAGATACATCTTATTTTGTGCAAGAAAAAGGACCAACAAAGTTCTCAAGTTCTCAGATGCACTGGATGTTTCCAGTGGATTCTTTCAGATGAGGCTGGGCAGAAACAGATTTCTGTGCTTCTGGATGTGGGCAACAATTAAGCTTAAAGATGCTGTGCTGTGATGATTCATGTGCCCAAACCATGGAGATGGAAGGGATATCAAATGCAGAGGTATCAGTGAGGCTTTGTGGCTTGCCCTAGAATAGCTTCCTGACGCTGGCTGGCTTTGACCCTGTCTAATGCTTTTCTTTGTAAATGCTGCCAGAGGCCAAGTGTCTCTGGAATGGAAACCTGAGGGAGGAGTGAGCTTTGCTGAGCTTCATTTTTGCTAACGTAAGTAGAGCATTTCAGCTTCATTCCTGTGCTTCTAGGCTCTCGGGGAGATATGGGCTGAAGTTCAAAAGGGTTGTGCTGCCTCCTCCTGCCAGCATGCCTGAGCTAGCAAGAGGCAAACACCACAATCCAAAAGAATCTTTACTCCAAATCTACACACTGACTGGCATTCAAAGCATTGCCTTTATTAAGAACAAACCATTTCAGCCAGGGCATGCATCTCTTACCTCTTGCCCTGGGTACTGCCACCTGAAGTTCACATCTACATCTGGCTCCCCAAGGACTGTGCAGATTACATGAACGCTGTCACCAACTTCTGCTCTATTGGATGACGCCGCAATTGTGGTTGAGGGCGGGCCCTTGGGAACTAATAGACAGTGTTTGGAAGCAGAAAATTAGTTTCTAAAGTTAAATACACTAGTAAACTTAGGAGTCAATTTTTGCCTCAGTTTGCTTAACGCAATAGGCAAGTGATGTACATCTGCAACTTTCCCCTCTACACTGGGAAATTGCTGGAATTTAAACCTACAAAGTTTTATCACATATACTTTTGATCAAGATTTTAAAACTCTGATTACATGGCTAATTTTATTTTTTTTTTAAAAAACTGTGTTCTAAACAATGCCTACAGAATAAACGAGTCAATGTGAGCATACAGTAAACTGCACCTTACCTTCCACATACAGCAGGTGATACTTGATTGAAATCTGAGGTGCTCCCTGAGACTCTGCTTTGCAGTAGACAATACCTTTATGATCAGAAGTAGGGTGCTGGTAAACAAAACCCTTCTTCACATCATAAATAATATCAGTTCCATCTGTTTCAATTTCTTCTGCCGGAAATTCCCTGTGTAGAGTTACTTTTGCTGAAGGAGTAGTAACACGGCATGGGATGACTGCAGGTTTATCTGGGTTCAGGTAGACAATCTCAAAATAACTGGGAGAAGGTACAAAGAGTTCCTCTTTATCTGTGCAGAAGAGTTGATACAGTTAGAATAATATTTACATCTTTAACAGAAAGAAAAGTACATACAACAAGAGAAAACAGCTATGAGCAACATTAAAAATTAACCCAAAGCTTTTTGCTTTAAATATGCACACAAAAGAAAAAAAAAACCAAACAAAACAAAACTTCTCTAACCTGTGAGTACATATTTACACAGCTTGCAGTAAAAACAATAAATCGAAAAGAAAAACCAAGTATTCTTCACTGTAATCAGATTTTTTTAATCTTAAGAAAAATCTTTGGAATTCCTTTTTAATAAGTTCCCAAATACTCATCTGGATCTAATTCTGTTCACTTGCCCACTTTTAAAGGGTAACATACATACCCTCCTCCTCTCCCCCCCACCACGGGTAAGATAAGCACTACTAGAAAGATATATTCTTTGGAGCTACAGCCTTTTTATGTATAAGATTTTAGACAACATGTTTGATTTACTGCTCTAAATAGCTGAACTATTTAGTGCTTTTAGAATGACAGATAAAGAGTATTTCCATATTTGGCATGCTTCTTAGAAATATAAAGCTGAAATTTCTCTTTCTAGCACAAGCATTTACACAGTAACTTGACTGAAAAGCTTATTCCAGCCTTTCTAAAGGAATATAACCTCAGAACATTAAGCACTTCTGATAAACAGCTTCTGC
The DNA here is from genome assembly GCA_035590175.1 of Aviceda leuphotes. Lineage (NCBI taxonomy): Eukaryota > Metazoa > Chordata > Aves > Accipitriformes > Accipitridae > Aviceda > Aviceda leuphotes. Next base: position 14,673,833 of record JAVJGH010000050.1, read on the forward strand.
ACAGTCTAATTTAGCTCCAAAACATATCACAAACAATCCTGTCTTAGCATTTTGTACTGAAATATTCGCTGGCCAAGAATGCTTTAGCTCTAATCAGGCAGCAAAGGTTGTTTTACCATTCAGAATGTTTTCCATGAGAAGAACAAATTAACCATTTGATTTCAGCTCTGTTGTACCAAATAGCAGTAAACTGTGCAACAGTTACCTACTATGACCCTATCCATGCAGCGTTAGGGCTACAGTCAAACCCAAGCTCTGTGGAACACCACATGTACTTAAGAGTGTTTTGCCTTTCAACACACTATATAGATCCTTGGGGAGAAATTATTACCTTACCAAGATCAATGAGATCACAATTTTTAAGTCAGTGCAGGTAACCAGAAAGGGGGGGGGGAAGAGTCCCTGTGGTCATCTGAATGCCATGACAGAATGAATCTTCTGCACAGATTTATTTTCTTTATCCACACACATTTTCAAAACATTAAATGCTTTTATTATTCATTTTGTAGAAGATCCTTAGAATGTGTGTTGCTATTTTCAAAGATACTTACTTTCCATTGCATTATGCATTGTTTTGCATACACATTTAGCATAATCCATAGGGAAAATGGACTCATAAAGCACCTTAGGCAAATAATTTTCTGTCCACCAGCACTGTCTTCCTTAACATCCACTAAAAAGATGAAAATTGTGGAAAAATCTTGATGGTAAAATTGCTGATGTAGCTTTATTCCTGTCTTACTAGCAAATATATTTCCATTAATAATCCCCCAGTGAGTTAATTACCTGTGAAAAAGATGTACGTTGAACCTGTTTTAGTCTCATCCTTCCTGCATTTGTTACCATTGCACAGCTGAAGCCAGCAGCTATATTCACCAGTGTCTGCTGCAGTGGAGTTTGCGAGGATGAGCTGACCATACCTGTCAAGCTGCTTTATACTGGGGAGAAGAAAAACAAAAGGCACAGACAAGCACAGATGTATTTCCTCATACATTTTTGTCAGCTTGCTTCTACTTTTGATTTTTTTATTCCTGCTCTGCAGCTGACCCACCTTTTGCTTTCAGAGCTATGTTGCAAGTTCCCCTTTTGCTCCAGCAAAGGCCTGCTTACATGAGTAGCTTTATTGATTTCAGCTACACAGGAGCACTTGCAAGCATTTGTCTTGTTCACTTCATTCTTAGATTCCTTTCAGTCCTCATTTTGAAACTGGGCTGTGACTGCTGTAGACAATATGTTCATCTATGTTTTGTCTCCGTTTGTCCATGTACATCCCATATTTTCATGCTCCAAGTCAACCCGCATGCATCTCGGTCCTTTTCTTATACCATTAACTGTAGCACTGCTCCAATAGTATGTAACAAAGATAATTCGGGAGTACCAAGCAGCAGGTACTTTAAGAGTTTGTTTGATGAGTTATGCCTGCTTTCAGTGTGAATGTTTTACCATCCTTAACATACTGGTCCAAGTTTCCAGTTGCAAACACCATCATAAAGAGCTTCTGTCTCCACTTGGATTTGTTCTGCAAGTAAGTAATTTTGCACTGCCTACTCCTCTGCCCTAAGCTACCTCACTGGAGTTTCCTTCCTCATCACCCCTCAACTATTTCAGAGCATGACCCTGAGAACTGGTGGAAGTATACTGGCAGTGTCATCATGTAACTACACAAAATTCAGCCTGTGTGATTATTTCAGACCTGATTTGCTTTTTTCTCCTTCTCCTGAATTTCCTAGATACATCTCTCAGTGGACTGACATTTGTAAATGTGCAAATACTTATAAATATGTATATATATATGTAGATACTGACAGTGTTTCTAAGGGTCAAAGGTCCTATCTACAAAATTCAACAGCTACAATCTCATCTTGTTCTTTTTTTTATTTTAAGGTTTGTTTTCCTGGCTCTTTCTTCCAGACAGATGGTGTTATACTTGGCAGTCTGCTGCACTGCCTTTTGATGCAATGCAAAAGGCAATGGTCCAACAGTACCAGTTCTTGAGGAACCCTGTCAGGAGAGCCATGTGGCAGTACTGATGCACTCCGCTGCTGCTCTGACCCCTAAAAATCCTCCGACCACCTGCCTTTTACACAGTACCTGTCTTGGTTTCAGCTGGGATAGAGTTAATTTTCTTCTTAGTAGCTGGTACAGTGTTTTTTGGATTTAGCATGAGAATAATGTTGGTAACACACTGATGGTTTAGTTGTTGCTAAGTAGTGCTTACCCCAAGTTAAGGATTTTTCAGTTTCCCATGCTCTGCCAGCAAACAGGTGTACAAGAAGCTGGGAGGGGGCAAAGCCAAGACAGCCGACCTGAACTAGCCAAAGGGATATTCTATACCATAGAATGTCATGGTAAGTATATAAACTGGAGCAAGTTGGCCAGGAGGAGGGATTTTTACTCAGGCATCGGTCAGCGGGTGGTGAGCAATTGTATTGCACA
>JAVJGH010000050.1:14691408-14712338 GCA_035590175.1 Aviceda leuphotes
GGTGTCCCCCGCGGGTCGGCCCTGCAGCCGCGGGCACCTGCTGCCGCGCTTCCCCGCTCGCACGGGGCAACCTTCGGCTCCTCGTGTCTGGCCTGAACTCCTCCCGCTGCGGCTGCGTCTCCTCCGCGGCTCCTCACCGGGCGGCCGAAGGGGTCCCGTCCCGTCCCGTCCTGTCCTGTCCCACTGGCCATCGCTGGCCCAGCACACTCACACAGGACTCCGTGTTCAGAGCAGGAACAGAGCTGCATCCCAAACAATCTCGGCCCCAGGGCCACCTGTGGAAGTCTATTGCTCGAATTAGTTCGTGGGCGGCAGCTGCCCTTTGCCGTGCCTGGCTTCGCGCAGGTGCAAGCTGTTGGCTTCCCTGGGGCCTGTAGCTGGATCTGCAGAAGGGAGCAGAGCAGAGGGCGAGAGCCGTACAGGTTAGTTGTATCTATCACAGGTGACCCTACGGATGGGCCTCAGGCACAGGTCGGCCTTGGCCAAAGACAGCAAAAGTACATTTTTACGTCAAACTATTGCAGGCATTCCAGCCTGCCACAGCAAAGATACTCCCAAAAGCCTGCTCAGGAAAAGCTACCTCAAAGTGGAAAAATCGAGGAAGTGTCTACGTGTTGCTCTTCGGGGCTCCATAGCCCATGACCCAGTTTTCACATATGATTTTATGCCTGTGTGAAGCACATCGAGAAGGTGCAGGTGCCTCTTCACTGCTAAGGGATGAACATGGTAAACCTGACGTTTGCTGCGTGTATGTTTATGCCCACACTGAGCTGTCAAAAGCCGTTTCTTGAAATCTGGGGGTTTCCTTGGAGGAGAAGGGAGGGGAAAATAGGGATGGAGGGGCCACAAAGGTAGATGCAGGGCAAGGTGAAGACACTGGACTGGGAGGAGGAAAAATAATGGCTGTCAGAGGTCACAGGCAGACCCCGTAGTAGACAAGACCACAGTTCAGTGTGAATCAGGATAAAGTAAATGGGGAATGGTGTCCCTGGCCACAGCTCCAGGGCCACAGTAGATGTGAGAGTAGAGTGGTTACAGATCCTAGATGAAGTCTAGGCTTTGACTGCATCCATAAAAAAATTAGAAAGGACATACATAATGCTCCCCAACCCTCATAAGTGCATACATATGCAGAGTTCAGACACCTGCTTGCCTGAGCCTGCTCCGAGACTTCACCCTGGGGTATCTGGTTAGTGGTAAAGCCACCAGTAAGGCCCAGGTGGGGAGTAAGACAGTGAAACTTCATGATCTCTTTTTCATTCTACAGCCCTATTACAGTTCTGCCAAGAACTCTTAGGGGTTTTATGCAATGACCTGAGTATACATCAGCATATACTAAACACGTCATCCATTACCTGTAACAAATTAAGAAAAATGGTATTTTTATTGCTACAGGTTCTTTCCCCATTTAAAGAGTTAGAATACCACCATGCATTATATTCTGAAAAGGTTATCAGTCTTTGTTGTAAAGAAGTTGAATCTTGGAGGTAACTCAAAAAAGATGTGTGATATAAACTGCACATTTGCATTGGAAATATTCACAGCTCCTTCTGATGAAGAATGTTTTTTTTCCTATCATCTGCAAAACTGCTAGTTGCAATTCTTACATGCCTTCCTACATCAAATTTCTGTTTTCCTTTCATACATGGGGCAGGTCAATGATCTAATGGTGTCTGAGCTCCAAATATTGTTAGTGTATTTTGGAAAACATGGTAATAGCATTTGGAAATAACACTCAGACTGCATTAATTTTAAGACATATTTAGGCTGACATATACCTTTTTACTGTATAGGTATACACAATGAAGAAAGAAAGTGATTTTATGAATTTTAAGTTTCCTAGTTTTAAATGGGTGTGCATGAAAAACTATTTAAATTTTCATTTAGTTCTTCATGAGAACTAATGTAAACCTACATGTTGTGACCCCAGTTCTCCACATAAGTAAACTGATAGTTTAAATACATCTTTTCAGGACAATGTTTTAAATGTGATACTTGCAGAATGACTCTTATCCTCATTTAAATCAGTGGCCATATTCCCACTGCTTCAAGGGACCAAGGTTTTCAAGATCAGTCTTATATTAATAATTTGAAAACTTTATAAAGAATCATATGAAAGAGTTGCAGTATACGTCAGAAAAAAGCCCCAAAGTTGTAGCTACTCTTCAGTCTGTGAGCAAAGATGACCACCCAAACATCTTTAAAAACAGTGACAGATGATAAGCTTGCTCTGGGAGTGTGGTTCTCAGCATCAAAGCTATTGTTATCCATTGCCCAGATTCATGCTTTTATTCTCCTGATATGCCCATACTACTATTCATAGTTGAGGAAGTTTGGGTGGGTTTTTTTGGTTATGGGTTGTTTTTTTTTTTCCCAAAAAGGGAAAAAGGAGACAACAGTGAGTTTATCCATCCAACTCTGAGGCTGGATGCTGCCAGGACAAGGCTTGGTGCTTCAGAAAGTTGAGCACCATGAATGCTGAGGGCTACTCACTCCCTCTGGAAATCAAACCTAACATCATCTCTGGTTTGGCACTGTAAGACAAAATGCCCAAATCAAAGGGTGGTGTTCTCTATATTCAGTGACTTCTTGAGTGCTTGGAGGCAAGTATGAAACAAACACTGCTACTATCCCCTTCTCCGGACAACTGGAAAAATAAAAGATTTAAACATAAAACATGGTTTTTTTTTCCCCTCTATAAAATGCATACAAGTTATCATATTATTTATTTTAAATGTGTTATGATTTGTATAATGTCATGACATTAGATATCTGACACACTAATGATTATTAAGTCACTATATTATTTTAGTGTTTACTAAAACTATAGTGGTGGTTAAAGTTAAAGCTGTTGTATGAAGTACATACAAGTGATATTCAGCTTTATTTAAAAAATACAGAACAAATGCACAATTGTTATCCCATGAAGCACATTTTACAGTAAATGAAGAGCAATGTAATTTCCATCAGAATTTGAAACTAAGGTAACTAAAAGTATCACTGATTGCAATTTTATTGTAAAAGTGAAAAAACAAGCACCATATTCTTAAATATAAGCACTTTTACATTCATAAAAATTCAAGACTTTTAATTTTGGTAGAGCACGTCAAAGAAATACAAATTTGTTTTTTAAGCTGCATCATAATAATTCTATCTACATTTGAAACGCTCAGCAGCATATAATACAGAAATAATCACTACGATGTACATATGAACAAAAAGTTAAAATGGATATGAACACTAATGTTTTTTAAAATGATGCACATACAACTATTTTTAAAGATATGTAACACATATTTCGTGCTTTACTTTCTAGAAACACAAAAGAAAAAAGCCCTCCTAAACATTCAAATCCTTTTATCCTTTGTCCTGACTCCAACTAAACTTGTACTGGTGAAGCTGGAGTTTACCTGGCACAAGGCTCAATGAAAACATACAAAGACAACAGAATTTGTCCAACTGACAACAAAAATAATGATACATATACATAGTTCTTTGTAATGCGTGTCTATGCACAGAAATCCTTCAACTTAGCTAACGTTAAGGAGTTTGTTATCTAAAATCAAATGGAAAACAGATCAGGAGATGGTAAAGGCATTATATTTAGCTTTGGAAAGGTCCAACTATTAAAAATGCAACGGTCCTCAAAACATATACGGGAAAGAAATACTAAAGGTACAAGAAATTAAAAACATACAAAGATCCTACACTATATGAAATAACCACCTGCTCTTTCTGTAAAATAAATACTTGCCTAAGACTGAGTAATCTCAGTGCTTTCAATGAACATACTGCAATTTGTGCAAACTTCCTGGCAAGTCTAGGAAGAATTAGGGCCCAAAAGCATTAAAAGGTGCTTTTATTTCTTTTTTATGTAATCAAGTAACACACACCAACTATCATGTGAATCAAATTCCTACTGTACAAAATGCACCTCAATGTCAAAGGCATCACACCTGATTAAAACAATTGCACAGTCCCACACAGATTTCCTGCGCTGTCATGGATTTCACCCAGGTTGTTCAGCTTTCAGTATCTCAGGATGCTTATGGCACACCTGATGTTGGCACTTACTAAAATCTCCATGAAAACAGTATGCCTTTTATTTCTTAAAAATATATATATCTTTGCATAAATTTTAGAGGAAAGGTGGCTAGACTTGTATATTTATCATCTAATAAAATACAGAATATACATTTAAGCATTACCAAGTTTTGCCTCTAAATTCATTGTATCATTTGAAGTTTCTGGATGGCATAGTTAAATTTATAAGTACATTAGTAACCCTCTATCACTACTACTGACATTTATTACTGATAAGTCTCTAACAGCAGGTAATATAAATGGCTTTAACACATGGTGACATAAACATAATATGACAGATTTCAGGAATCTAACTGGTATTTGTTGTGCGGGAAAAAGTGTACTATTATTAACAGAATAGTTTATCCAGGGTAACAGACAATGAAATCTAAGATACCTCGTAAAATTTCCTATTGCAGAATTAGGACTGGAATACCACAAGATCACTTCAGTTAACATGAACTATACAGAAATGTTTTATAACTCTTATCCCTCAGAACGAAAGGATTTACTTGTTCTCCCTTAAATATGCGTTGGCTTACTTTCTTAAATCCAACTAGATAAGAATAATTCCTCTGTCTAAAGGCATATCCAGAATGTACCAATACAAATAAAGTTTTTGGAGGATTTTTTCTACAAATGAAGAAAAAACAATAAGCTACCTCCAATAATAGATATTTGGTATTAACACCATTAGAATTTGCACAGAACAATTTACAGTATCAATAACTATGTTAAAAAATAACAATTATTTAATTCCACTGGACTTGGGCTTTCAGCTGCTCTCTCGGCAAATACGGATGTACAGCAAATGTGAGAACAAAATCAGGATTTGTTTCATACATGGCTCCTGTGTAAGGACCATCATGGCATGTCCTTTGCTCCTGCAAAGTCCCACTAAAACATCTGGAATTTCAAGACTGCATATACAATTACATACCAAAATTAGCATAAATATCTTACTTTTGGCTTGTCCTGTTCTTACTCAGCCACTGACTAATAATGACTTTAACTATACACACATATAAATAAGCTTTGCGCAGTTGAAGCAGCTGAGAATACCCAATGACTTTCCTTTAATTTCATTTTATATCTTGTTAGTTAAGTGGATAGTTCCTGTGCTGCTGCTGCTACCATCTGCCTTAGCAATATTTGTACAGGCACATTCTTTGGTTTTTATATAGTTAATTTCTCTAGAAAGCAGGGAGAAATATTGATACAAATGAAAGGGGAAACTGTCAATACACAAAGTGCTGACACATCCATTAGGTAAATAAGCTAGAAAATTTATTTTCTTTAATTATCTCCAGAAGCCTTACCTAGCACTCGCTTTAGTCAGAAGTTGACATATTGACAGTATCCCTTCAAAGGAAAATTCCAGTGCAGTATAGAAATTATTTTAACCAGTACATCAAAATCACTATGGTCCAATGTCAGACAGATGCAGATATAGACAGGCGTGCACACGTACATTCTATACGATGGCCTTGGGAGGGAATGGGGTCTTCCTTGCACATCACAGAACAGCAGCAGTTTGCATCTTGGGAGCCTGGCTCGCCTGCTCTGTGGCATCAGCAACCATAGGAAAAAGTCTGTCTCTGCTTCCCACACACTGAGATGTGTAAGGAATTTTAAAAGAACTTTGTTTCACTGTAGGCTTGTAAAGACGTCACACAAAAGCTTTACCTGAGCACTGCTGACTTGCTTCCACAGCAATGGCATTTTTTGCAGCTGAGGATTTAAGAGTACTGGGCAAGACAGGTTAAGAATGTCCTCTGAAAGTATAACCACTGAAGAAGCCGTGCTCTTGACAGAGTTGTAGCTGATGAGGAAAAGCATCAGCTTCTCTATTTCAAATACTTGTGGGGCTAAAAACAACAGAACATACATTCATTTACTCAATTTTTTGGTTACTTATAAAAAAATCCTTTGTTTTGACATATCTAAAAATTACTTAATTGGATTCCTTTCAAGAGCCTGGAAAGTCTTAAATTTCTAATATTTCGAACAAGATCATGTAGTTGTTTTGTCATTTTTGGCAAAAAAAAATGGGCCCCAGCTGAGAATTACAATTAAAACAGCAGATCCAACTAACATAGACAACTCTTTCATTCACTGAATAGAGGTATTGAAAATTATCAATAGCTCTAAGAACTGCCTTGAGAATTCCTATCCGTTCCTATCAACCAAATATTTACTTGGCATATCATCTACTTGCATTAGTTTAATATGAGATTTGAGTCTTTCTTTAATGGCATTTGTAAAACGATGGCGAATTGTGTAAAAAAGTGGCTATAACTTATGACCGGTTCTGGATGGATTAGGATATATTAAAAACAGTACCCAATTGCCACCTGCCCTGTAGTTTCTCCTCATCCTCTCTGTCCCATCCATTTTTAAGGACCACCAATCACTAGAACAACAGTCCTTAGGACAACAGCAGTTGCAGTTAGAGGATGTATATGCTGGAACCTCAGTTAGGAGATGGGTGTTTCACCTATTGCGTGCCTCTCCTGTTTTCAGATTGCTACTCCTAAATCTGAGCAGCCAGTAGAGGCCACCGCCGCAGCAGCACACGGCTACCCGCTCGCTGCTGCCAGCACTGCGGGACCCTCTCCTCCCAGTTCAAGCTGGGAAGAAAGGCATCAGGCTGTAAACCTCGGACCTGCTCCACGGTGGGATACCAGCCCATTGCAGGGTTCTCCACGGAGAAGCACTTCTCCTTCTGCCCTTCAGCGTTTAGGCATGCTACTCTCATACAACGACAGAAGCTGGTTTAAGATTGAAAAGCGTGAATCTATTGCTGTGAAAAAGAACAAGAGAGAGACAGAAGCAGCTTAACTAGTTAACTAGTTTCTTTTCTTTTTTGTCTTTTTTTTCTTTTTGCTTTTCCTTTTTTTTTTTTGGGGGTGTGTGTGTGTGTGAAATTCCAGCTATTATAAAAAGTAAGGTGCTTTACACTGTCAACCAACATAGCTCTCACAGGATCTAAAGTTTTTATACCTAACAACAGAGATTAATACTAATGATTAGTACTAGCAACAGGTTGCAACTCTCCATGACAAAGTCCAAGACAGTTCTTACTTTAGAGAACTTATCTTTATAAATACATTCTTGCAAAATAACTTCATTTTGTGGAATCCTGCATGGGAGTTGAGCCTACTACTTGCTGAGAGAAAGTATTAAAATATCTGGGTGCCTTTGACAGGTAAAATGACTTCTATTTTGAAAGAACAGTTTCTATTTTTAACAGCTTTAAAATAATTGTTCACCCAGCACTACTGCAACAATTTGGTTCTTCACATAAATTAGCATTTGGACATCCTACCCACATGAATAGATTTGTGGGTGTAGGCTTGGCTCGCGAAAAACTGCTGTGCTACTGTATGTTTAAGGCTTAGCGAAGCACTGAAATGCTGTTTTGATGAGGATTTTTTCCAAAGCCTGGGCCTCTGGTTTTTTAACCTCCCCTCCCATCTGAAAAGAAGGCTGGGACTTTGTGCATTACTTTGCCTGAGGAGAAGCAATGTGTAACAACTAATCTCCGAAGTATCAGCTCTGGCACATGATAAAGGAGAAGGAAAGTATAGGGGGAATAAATGAGTACTAAGGAGGAAAATTTGATGACTGCTCTATGTAAGTACCAAATTATGTAGTCAGGGATAAAATCCTGGCCCTTCTGAAATCAAAAGCATGATACTTGCTAAATCACATGCCAATGTCACTGTCAATACAGGTTATTTCCCAGATGCTTTTGCAGAAATCAACATAGCTCCCCTTGGGAGTATTATTTTATACACACAGCATCTCTGAAAGGAAAGGAATTCACATAAGTAGAAATCTTGAATACTATTCAGGGGGACTAGAAGCCTTTGCAGTATCTTTACTGCTCGAGTTCTCCATGACTACTGATTAGTAAAGGTAAGTAATTATTTCTTTTTACATAAATAGATGACCCTCTACTTTTTGCAAAGTATCAGATCTGTACAATTACCATTCGTTCTGCAAATACTTCTCAGTCCTGTCTGCAATTTATCTCCTGTGAGAGTTACTTCTGGAGAAAGAAGAGACCTATTAGATCGTGACCAAAACACGTAATGAGATAAGGGGAAGGTACGAAAGGCACTTGTGTTCACAATGCAGTGTCAAATATTCAGAACTTCTTGCAGGCAGTTCTAAAATTCTTCGTATTTTGTGATTGCCAGTGATTTTGGATGACAGTTCAAACAACACATCCAAATTTTTGCTTGCCAAAGGGTACTTCTCTTGTTTGTTTTTTAATTTAAATATTAATGTCCATGCTGTCAGTTCTCAAATGGTGAAGATGGATTAGCAGCTTGTCCAAAATATCAGCCAGGCCTTGTAGTAAACACTTTCAAAAGGCACAGTGTTGTCAGAAAGCTTTTGAAATTTCAGTCCGCAAGTAAAATGTCAATTAAAGGTTTAAAAGACTTGTATGTTTGCATAGATTAACATTCACTTGTCCTCTCATGTGCAAGAAATTGATCACTTTCATTTGCATTTTCAGATTCATTCACTTCTTCCACAGGGTTCTTTTCTTGCAACCCACTGTTTTCTGAACAAGAATCATCATCCCCGTCACTACGATGACCTTCAAGACTGTGTCTGATGCCATAAGCAAAGTAAATGAGGAAGCCTTCCAAAAGGAAAAAAAAAAGTTAATAGGGTTTTCAGGCAAGTAGTGCCTTAAAAAGTAGTTAGTTATTAATTCCTGGCTGAACATACTTTCCAAAACAAGTCTCTTCTTCAGATATATGAATCAGAGCTCATGCTTTAGGTCTTCCCTGTTTCTATGGAAATTCCAGTGCATCATTTTTGCATAATTAAATGCTCTAATAGGTCATGGAAATTACTATCTTTAATTTATGTCTAGATGGAACTAATAAAATTTTCCATATCTTAAAGGAGAATGACTGATATACTGGGAAGAAACCTGTTACAAACAGGTGCAGGTTTCTGCACAATTTTAGCTATATTTATTATGAAAAAAAAATTGTGGCTGATTGGATTTAGTCTTATAACTTCTATCTTCCTATTACCTCAAACCTGTATTTACAGTTTTGACTGCATATAAATACTGCTTCTGAAGCATCTCTTGTTTTGATCAGAAATATCAGCTGACATTTATTAAAATGCACTTTTTTTCAAATATTTAGAGGAAGAGAATCAAACGTTCTAAGATGGGATTCATGAATCCTAACATAAGAAGTGACTGAAATGAACAGAAATACCTACCAAGTGCCATCCAGAAGCTAAATCTGATCCAAGTGTCTCCACTTAATTGTACCATCAAGTAAATATTTACCAAGATACTGAATGATGGCAAAAATGGCAATAGTGGAACCTAAAAGGAAATATTTAATACATTTGTATTAAATACAGTTTCTTGCATGTCATACTTCAGTTATACAACACAAACTAGAGGTGACACATCTAATCGCTAAAAAGGAATTGAAAAAAATAATTTACTGGAATATAGTCAAATATTCTTTTTCACTGGGTTTAACCACCAGTTTCTACATATCTTAAACTTCTACAATACATTATGTTTAATACATATTCTCTAAGGCTGTGTAGAAAATTTTTTCCAGTTTGTGCTGAACATATACTCGTGAATTCCTGTATCTACAGCTGAAAAATACTATATATTTATATATATCCCTTCTTTCTGAAGTGCCCCCCCCAGCTCCACCAGATTCCTTGACCTTCATCACTATGCTTCATTATTTCCATCAAATACTCCATTAAATAACTGATCTTAGAACGTAAGTGAAAGCTCGAAATGAAAGGATTATACTCTGGGAGGTACAAACTGTATTGTGGTCCAAAGCATTTGTACACTAATCAGGTTCTGAATCGTTTTCCAGTTTCTAAGTGCTTAAATTGAGGTCTAAAATTACTTGGGTCTCAGCAATGTGCACTCTGAGGATGCTCCTAAAGGAATACCTAGAAGATCAGCGCTGTCAGATCCTCTAGTTGTAACAGCAGCCGTTCCCGCCAACATCAGTGGTACAGCCTTTTTCTGCAGCCACGCTCCTATTATGCATTGTTGCACATTCAGTCCATGGGCAATGAAACCCTCTCTCTAGTCCTGAGAAGATCTGAACTGGACTGCACATGCTGGTGATTCAGCCATGACCACCCGCTATGCTTACCTTCACCAAAAAACCTGCGATAGTGACAGTGCAGTAATGGAAGACTGCCTGAAAAAAGGACCATCTCTCTCTCTCTCTGCCCCTCTCCCACTTGTTAGAATCCATCCAAACCTCTCATTAGAGAATAACATAAAGAATATGTTATTCACCATAAAGGCCACTTTCTGCTGGTTCTGAGGCTGCCTTTGGATGAGGAGAATGGTAACTATGAAGGACGCCACCAAGATAGCAAGAAGGCCAATACTCCAGGGCTCCAAGTTAGCAATGAAATTAATCCCGTATGTAGTGAGGACACTCAAGCCACAAACCAAGCAAGCTGTGTGAAAAACAAAATGGTGTAAATAGGAAAGAAGTCACTTAATTTCTGCATTGAAGAGGAAGTGACTTTTAAGAAGAATGATAGCAGGTCTTCAGTTATGATGAAAATGTTTATTAATTAAAGGCAAATATACCAGACTACAGATTAGACGCATCAAGAATTATAAAAGCATTCTCCAGAATGACATCAATTATGACTGAAAGGAGGCATGTTATCACTGGATTTTTAATTTTGTCTTTAATAAAATTCCATTTTTTGTGTTAATGCATTATATGAGTTTGGACAGCTGAATACTTACCTAAGAGACCCACTAAAAAGTTAACGGTAGTTGCAGTCTGCTCGGTAGGTAAACTGGATGGATTAATCAGGGCCTGAAGACTGAAATGATTCTCTTGTATCATATTTATCTGTGATTCACTTACTGTAGATTCCCTTTCAGATGCAGCCAAAGCTGCTTTTTCTGGAGAATATTTTGGTTGCTCGTAGGTTAAACTGGGTTGGTACCTATGCATAAAACAAACAGGATAATAAAAAAATTAAGTGAAGCAGTATGACTCTAGGAATGTATTTGAATACTAAATTCTTTGCAGTAGAGATTTAGAATTTCCCAGTTTATAACTGCACTGCAACAGCATATATTGTTAGTCAGCATCATACATTAAAAAACTATGGCAACTCATCTTTTTTCTGGGTTTGTTTGGGGATTTGGGGGGGCAGTTTTTTAAGCTACGTGAATGCACCAATGGGTCAGATAAATGAGCAGTCTCATACAAAAAATGGGGACAGGGTCTCGTGGTCAACAGCAGGAAAAGGATGGAGGACCTTCTTTCTGACTTGCATCCCGTACTGTAAGAGGCCTACTAACTGTCATAAACTGAAATTTTACATCTGCTTTGTTAGAATTTAAGTGTATTTTTAAAAATGCATATTTTAAATAAGTCACTATGGGATAAAATAGTCTTCTCTTTTAAAGTGTAAACTATTGCAAGAATGAATTTGAGCTGAATTTAAACTGTTACACTTTTCAAAGTTAATTACTTAGCCTTAAGTAATAAGGACTGACTTTTTAAGTTAAAAAGAGCAATACATAATAAAGTGAGCTTTAGCTACCAATATAGCAGTATTATTCCCCAGCTTTACAAACAGAGCAGATAGCAGAGTTTTACTGACAAGTATTTATAATCTCACTCATTGAGAGGTAATATTTGCACTCTCTTTTAGGGCTACCACGTCTTGAAATACTTGCCTGGTCTTACGTTTCTGAGTAGGGTAATACAAAGAAACTATCTAAACCTCTTCATCCTGTGAACTACCTAGAACATCTACCCCTTTCACCTATAGCCCCCACAATGTAGTAGGCCTGATGTACAGCACAGATTGTATTTGTATCAAAATATCATTCATTGATTCATCGTACACAAGCTTACATCTAGTATCTTTGGGACTAATGCTTGGACCAATACATCTGGAAAATAAAAGGTGCCTAGATTTCATATGAAGCTTTGACTTGACTAACTGCTATACTGATATGGCAATATATCGTTTTCTTTGATGGGTCATGGCTTCTTAGTAATCGTTTATATGCATACAGCTAATTTTTAAACATTTAGCTATCTAGCAAAAAACACACCCTGTAAATGTCGCTTCTGTTTATATACTGACCAACACAAAATAAACCACAGTAGAATACAAAGGATGGTTTTGACTCACCTAAGAATGAGGACACAGGTTGCCACAAGTGAATAAGCAAGAAGTGTACCAATAGACATCATGTCCACTAAAGCCTTTAGGTCAAACAGAAATGCCATTATAGCTAAAAAAGAAAAGAAAACGCAAAATTTGTATGAGGCTGACATAGAACCATAGAATTGTTTAGGTTGGAAAAGACCTTTAAGCTCATCGAGTCCAACCGTAAGTGCTAATATCAATATTAAAAAATATTAAGAAATAAGATTTTAAAATCTGTCCACAGTGTAACTTTACATTGTTTTCCTGACAGCAATATGAATGAAATCATCGTAATCCTTAAAAACACATTTTTTAAGTCATTGCCAACATTCCCAAACCTAATTCCCTACAGCTGGGAATCTCATTGATATAGATATGCACTGATGAGCCATACAGTCATGCTGCATAATCAAGCGATTAGTATTGGACTTACTTGGACATAAGTATTTGCACACATGGCTTGTTGAATTGGGGCCACTTTAAAAATACATTTTTATAGAATAAGGTTCAGATCCTACAACAGAATATCACCAAAGCTGAGAGGATGGATCCCACTGCAAAACTGGGGAAAAATTATCACACCCAGTAAGTCACCAGTATGTAAAATTTCTGCTGAGCAGAGAAAGAGCTCTATGTAAAGAGAACTTTCAGGAGCTGTCTTAAATTAAATAGTTTTGTGGGGTTTTTAAAAGTTATTATCCTACAAAAAAAACCCATTAAGTGGCTTTCAGGAGAGGCCAGAAAAATCTCACAAGAACTAATATTCTTAAGATCACTGAAATCAGAGACAGAAACTTCCATGATACTGAGAGTAATTATCACAGTCTTTGTGTTTATAAAAGCTAATGCCACATTCTTTTGGAGATTCTGGAATGTCTTTTTTTGTCTATGCTGTTTGCACACAGACACACATAGTTTATAAAGAAATTAGCACAAGCCACCACTAAATGAAAGGCTAATGCTAATTGATTTGAAATATATGTGGTCAAAGAATCTCTTAAAATATTTGTATTTTATTAATATTATTGAGATGCAGAAAGAATCTAAAAATACTTGATTTTTTGAATTATCAGTATTCTCAACATCAAAAGAAACTATTAAACATAGCCTTTATACACTGTATGTATATGCACACATGAATTGTTTTATATGCAGAAATACTTATATATAATATTTATGTTATGTGCTGCTTAATGTATTTGTAGGCAGGTGTATAAGTGCACAAACACACATTTCCCTGGTATTTGATCCTGAAGGAGAAAGCAAAATGTGATTTGCTGAAAACAAGACTGCTGTGTTACAGAAGTTTTATTTCATCTGTGAGTCTCCTTTTCCAATGAAGGAAGGAATACCATCCTGTTTTCTTTAATGACAGTGGATGTTCCAAAATCCAAGAAGTCATTTACAGGGTAGATTTCTGAATATCTCACTGCTTTGCATGCTCAATAGAGCATAGGTAAGCAAAGCTAAGGAAGAACAGACCTACTACAACTTCACGTACAGTAGCTGTATTTAATTTTTAATCCTAGCTTTGAAAGGCTACTTTGTAGCTCAGAATATTCTTTTACATTAGATCCAAAATGAAAAATGCCTGTAAGTTTCTGACTAAGAGAAAGAAAGACACAGTATCACTTTTCCACCTCTCTTCATTCTACTCCAAGAAACAACGTTAGATCAATTCATGGTGAAACCTTGGACTGACACCAAAACATTTCTCTATGTGCAGTTTTGCAAACACAGTTACCACCTGTGAAAAGGTAAGTCACAGTAATAGCATGTGACAGTCGTCTCAGCTGTAGTCTTAGCCCAGTAACTTTAATTAAGGGTCCAAATGTCTAATCGCCTTAACATTTCTTAAAGCTATGAAACTGTCCATGCTATGAATGATCAGAGAAGTCAGATAATATAAGCTGTTGCATACATCCATAACTATTCTGGCAAAACTATTCACAACCACAAGTTGCCAAATATGCATCTTTTTAAAAATACTAGCTGTCTTCAGGTAAGTTGTTGACACACCAAACTCCCCAAACTGTCTAAAAGCAGTCCAAGTGATGGCTGCTGCATAGCTATAATCAGGGCTGTATAACTATATCAATCAGTTTATCAGCTGGGTAATATGGTTTTCTTTCTCCTCATCATTACTGTGATTTCAGAGAAAGATGTTCATTTCATCCTACATAACTGCACTTCCAAATTATTATAGGGGAATAAGTGAATGTTATAAATTCAAATAATGTAAAGTCAAAACAACAGAAGTAATTCTAAGCAATTTATTTGTACTCTGTCCAAAGAAAAGGCAACTGATTAATAACTGATAATGCTTCATGTGGGAACTATCCAGACAGTGACTGTGCCTTCCCACATTATTGTCAAGTACCCGGTGTGGGCAGTTCCAGTCTTGTGGCATCTGGGGATGACCCTGACTATAAATAATAATATTTTAGTCTCAGTTTGGAACCTCTTATTTGATATCAATTTTAGCCCAGGTTTCTAAATGTTATAAGGCATGTATTTCATATTTGAATTACTTTTAAGGCTTATTTATTTGCTTTTGAGTTAAATACTTCTAGATCTTCCAGTTTTCCTGGGTAATTCGACATCCCACTGAAATGACAATGAAATTTGGGCTTAGCTACATGTACCTCTGCAAGAAATATGGACAAAAGTGAAACAGTTTACCACAATTTGGTAAGCCTATACAAAACCAGAATCATTTTATTCAGAAGAAAATTTAAAAATCTTTGTGTTTTACACAAAAGTTGATCCTGCTGCAAATGTACAATTTTTTTCTCATGTCCTATAATAAAAAATTTGACAATTATTTACCCCCCTTATGGATGTGATAAATACATAGGTGTAAATCAGATAAGGAAACCTTGTAAGTAGAGCACCAGCCTAAGGGACCCAGATTAAATAACAAGCTTATTCACCATACAAGAGGCCAATATTTAAAAAAAAAAAAATAATCATTTTGAATTCTGTGACATTAAGGACATCACCACCACCATGATTGGCATGATCTGGAGTTCTTACACCCTTTGATTACTCAGCAATTTTATTCCCATTGTACATGCAAGGGAAATTAACAAGCAGCCCTTTTAAAAAATATAAAGTACCATGCATGTGCATAGAGTGTTTAAATCTCAGTTTTAAGTAACACGGGCTTTGAGAGCTTACCAGAGATGACCCCTGCTGTCAAGGTGGCAGAAACTGGTGCCTGCCTCTTACTCACTTTGGCAAGAAAACTAAAGAGTAAACCATCACGTGCCATGGCAAACAGAATTCGGGGCAAAGGGAACATAGAGCCGAGAAGACTAGAACAGAAAAATGTATAGTTCAAATACAGGTTATTAAAAGCACGATGCTTTACTGATAAACCCAACTACACAAAAAGAAAGCTTGGAAGAGTTAATGGGTTTAGGTATAGTTTTGGTTTAGGCTCTGTGTTGCTGCTCTTGTTTTTTTGTTTGGTTGACTGATGTTCTTGGTTTTAGGTTGTTGTTTATTTTGAACCTGGGCTTTGAAAGCACTTGAGATTAACCAACAAATACAAAATCTGTGGTAGAGAAAAGTTTTACTGGTAGCCTACTTTACCTGGCAACAATCAGATTGATCATTTCAGTCCAAAGCAAATCAAAGCTGCACAACAGTGGTTTATTTCCATGTATGCAATGTGCTTAGCAGTGCACTTTTCTTTACAAGGATCAACTCTTAGTCTCACCTGCTACTGCACCAGACGATAGAGTAGCAACTAGTGGGGTCTTCGTTTTGGAACTGATTTGAGCTAGACATTTGAAAAGCAACCCATCCTTCGCCATAGCATAGATTACACGTGGCATTGGGAAAATGGATCCAAGAAGACTGAGTAAAAAGCAAACACATGCAACATGGCAAACACAGTTCATGCAGAGTTGTATCATGGACAAGAAAAACAATGTTAATTAATGGCATGTATAGAAACAAAATTTATGATTGTAAGACAAAATCAGAAAGCCCCACAGCCCAAGATACTACAGATCAGACACAAATAGAAATTTTTTTTCCCCTGTAAAGTTGATTGCTTTTTTCTTTCTTTTAGTTAACATAGGTAATAGAATTGCTTCATCAGAGAGAATTCAGATTAGCAAAGTAACTCTTGCCATCACTGTAGTTCTTGGGTATTAGTGGACCAGGAACATGTTCCAGGTCACACTAACTATGCAATTAAGCTTTAGTATTCCTGGAGAAAGTCTGTCAGTCAGCAGGAGCAAATCAATAAGCATTAGCAGCATCTCTTACACTCTACACTTCCATGTGACGCTGCTGATTAACAGTAATTCAAAGTAAGCACCACATAGTTATACTTGGGCACATTATTTCTTTCACTTAAAGCACCTCTAGCCAAGCTTCATTAAGATTGTTTCTTTTTTTTGGAAGAAGCAAAGCTAATTAATGTAGATTTGTTATTAGCAGAACACAGAAAGCTTTTAAACTGTTGATAACTTGAAGCTCTTTTTAAACATACTTCTTAAATTAGGTGGTTTCTTTCCCTCAAAGTGAAATAATTGTAATTAAGAAAACCAAAAACATTGAAAGGATAAAAGGCAAAATCAGCCAGTACAACCTCTGCAGCAAGCACACTAGTTTTTAACCAGGTGAATGGTTGCCTTTCTTACTTTAAGGAATCGACTGTGTCACCTACAGAAGGCACAGCTTTTACATACAAGATGCTATGTATCTCCAATAATGCTTGTTAGACACAAGTGTTAAGGTTAAACACACATGAGAAGTTTCACTGCACGTGAACTGATTTTGATATATGAATGTCCCTTCCAAAAAAGAATGTTTCTTGAATAAGGGTGACAATTGATTTTTCAAATAAGGATACTGTTAAAATCCATTGCCAAATTTTTTGTTGTTGTGGCTTTGTAAAATTTATTTATCCTACCCCTTTTTAAGTACATTCACAAATAACAGAAATATTAATAAACGTCTTTACCCTGAGAGAACAATTCATGACATAACATAATAAGAGGTAACTATACGGACCAAAAGCAATGATCCCAACTTTTTTCTTAATTATACCTCTAAACTGAGGAATATGAGATATAATTTCCTTTGTTTTGTTCTAAATTGACATCAGTCAATACACTGAAAGATTAACCTCTCCATATAAGTAAATAAAATTCTTCAGAACACACTGGGAAAAAAAGACCAACAGTTCAAATTTCTGCAAAAGCATTTTACCATCTCAGTTAATTTTGTTTTCCAGTATTAATGTCTTTAATCTAGTTTCTGCTTATCTATCACTTTTACTATTTATCAATATAGAGGAAAAATTCAGTAAAACCCTCCAAACTGAGGGGCCTATGACAACTAGATGTATTCCTTTCCTTTAAACCACTGTCCACAGTCAGCGTGCTCATCTTCAGGCTAATGCTTACAGGGTTATCTCGGAGTGCTGTTAGTATTAGTGCTTCAATAGACATGTCGTTTTCCTTTGTGGAAAGGCTGCCAGCATTCTTACCACTGAAGCTCATGTAAATGACTTCAGGTAGAATATTGGCATCAGCATTTTTCTATCCCTAAATTCAAGTATCAAGCAATTTTCAGTTCTATGAAAACGTTTATACCACATTACAACCGGGGTGTAGTATATATGAACATATATTAATATATCTCTTGACCTCCCATATCTTTTTAATCAAAATAACACATTAAGTTAAGGTTACATCCACAGTTTCACAAAGGGGAATAAATTATAATACTTTCACAGCTATAATCTATAGCTCAAATACCCACACAGAAACCACAGGATGATGTCAGAAGACAGACTGGCTACTGGAGAAAAACAGAGACAGGCAACGAAGATGAGGAGTGGAGCTAGTTAATCATCTCTTCAATTTTGCCTGCAAATACACAGAGCCCATAAAGCTGCTGAGTCATTGGGAGTGGACAGCAAGAAAGGACAAAACAGGTAAGGTTTATTTTATCAGTTAATAAAGATAACTTTCAGGTCATATGTCTGAAAATACATATTTTAATAAAAAAACTTTTGGGTAGTAAACCGAAGAGGTAGACTTCAATAACAGTATAGTTTAAAAAAGGAACTTACATTAATGCACCTACTGTGATCAAGACCTGCTTAAGTCTAAAACATGCTTATAATACTTATTGCTAATCCTTTGCATGAACTGAACCTTCATAATGAATGCATGAACATATATTTAAATGTCATATATTATCCATCAGCTTTTCCCAATAAAATTAGTTTTTCAATATCTTTACCTTGTAGACAAAGCACAGAGGGATCCTACTGCTACAACATATTTTGCAGGACCCCATCCAACATATTCAAATGCTACTGGCAGAGGGCTTTTCTCATCTAGTAGATAGTACGGCATCATAAGTGTCAGTGCAGCTGAAACCCCGAAATAGGCCATGAAGCAGACAAGCAGGGACACC
Source organism: Aviceda leuphotes (assembly GCA_035590175.1). Taxonomy (NCBI): domain Eukaryota; kingdom Metazoa; phylum Chordata; class Aves; order Accipitriformes; family Accipitridae; genus Aviceda; species Aviceda leuphotes. The sequence goes on from JAVJGH010000050.1 coordinate 14,710,162, forward strand.
ACAATTCCTATGGGTATGGCTTTCTGAGGATTCTTGACCTCTTCTCCTGAAAAAAGAAAAAAAAAAGACCCACCAAAAATTCTTACTCATTTCTACCTTCAGCTTTAAAAGATAACATCAAAGACAACTCATTTATTAATCTATGTTATGGGAATCATATTTGTAATAAAAGTTTTAAAAATCTGTATAAAATAAATGCAGTGACACAGAACAAAACTCAGTATTTTGTTGCCAGAAATAGCATTACAAAAATAGCGGTAAACTACAGGACATAAAATACATTCTGTATTTAGAATACTCAAAGCCCATAATTTCTCATTATTTACCTACAGTTTATGAGTTCAGTGTACTCATTTCCTATCAGCCATATACAAGCCAGCCTTTAGGAGAGACACCTCATCTCAGAAAACTCTAAAAGTGAGCAGGTGATTAATATGATTTGGGCAGAAAAAAATGTATGGTAGGCACTTCCCAGACTTAGAAAGCAACAATTAATTTCTTTAGAACAGGAATAAAATAAGTAAAATCGCCTCCTTCCTCCCAGAATGATAGCCACGTTCAGGAATGAACTCAGACTCTTCTATGTGGACTGAAGGAGGTTTAGGAGAAACCAAAGGAAGAACAACAGTAGACAGATTGTTATGTTTGTGGGTTTGGTTTCTTTTTACAAAAAAACCATGTTATACATATATACTTATACGTATATACACACACACATATATAAGTACTATACCAGTAGTTGCAATGCAGTCAAATCCTACAAAAGCATAAAAACAGGTTGCAGCACCAGCCAATGTTCCTGTGAAACCATATGGCATAAAGCCACCACTCCCGTAGATACTTGTCACATTCTCATAGGATGACCAATTCCTATAAAGAACAAAAATACAGCAGAAAAAAACCCTTATTTATTATTGGTGGGACAAACACATGCATCCTCCTCCCCTACCACTCTGGAAAAACATGTTAAAATGCTCTTGTCAAGACAGAGTTCTGCTTTACAAAACTGCATGAGAAGACATTTATATGTCAAAGCTCATAAGAAAGAAAAAAAAATAACAGTAAATGGAAGAATACCAGAATTGAGTAACTATCATCTTACTCACTTTGCAGTTTGTGGCAAAACACACTAAAACACTAATGGTGTAGGCAACTCTTGCTCTCATACTCACATACTGCAGTTAATACATGGCTTAAGGATGAGAAGCCAGTAACCTCTGAAATGGCTATATACAAGAGTATTGAAATAAGATGATTTTTTAAAGGAAACTACAAACAAGAATATAAAATCTGTTTTTAAGTGAATAAAAAGTTTATCATTCCCAGCAACAGAGCTATTAGTTGATATATTACCTGCAATACCACTAAAGCAAGTATAACAGAAAATTGCTTGGAATATGAGCAAGGAAATTGATTTAAAAAAGAAATAATTACCTTGTTACTGCAGTAAGGTTTATGAGATATTCTTCACTTATTTTCCAGTTGTCAGCATCTCCTTTCACAAAACCAGATATCATAACGAAGAGCAGGACCAAGATGTTAATAGCAGTGAAAATTTTATTCACCCATGCAGATTCTTTTACTCCAAAAGATAAAAGACCTATAAAAGAAAAATATTTTATAGATGTGAATGGTCCCTTAAACTAATAAAATTACATTTTATAGAAGAAATACATGCAAGTACTATGAATAATACTAAAAAAACAGTACTAGATTTTAAAAAGCGGTAGCACAAATTTCCTAGACTCTTTGACAGCATGGCAATAGGCAAGTGTATTGGAAACCACAAACCGGAAAGCTTCTTTAATTGTATTCTTTGAGTATTTAAAAGTATTTTGAGCAATGGTTACTTACTGATTTTCTGAGATTCCAATTCATATCTCTATTTTACGTGATGGAGCAAAAATAGGTACAAGAATTCTACGCCTAGTAAAAACAGATTGGTAGAATCTATTCCTTACAGAACAATTACTCATTACATTAATAAAATTAGCAAAATTATTAGATAATAATGTAATCTGTTCACTCTAAGTTTTTCAGGGCATATCCATCACAGAGCAAGAGTCCCATTTCCTAGCTCATTAATAAAACCTTTAAAAGAAATGCACGCCTCCTGTTCATAAACACTGATTCACAGAGATTCTAGAGAACAGTCTGATACAAAATATGCAAGCCTG
>JAVJGH010000050.1:14712438-14723512 GCA_035590175.1 Aviceda leuphotes
ATATGCAAGCCTGAGGTTGCAGAGTAGTACATACAAACAGTCTGAAAGTTATCCCATCAGGATCCTACTGTGTCATGAGATTTGTAACAACTATAAGTGGACTAACAGTTTAATGGAAGAGCAGGCAGTGAGCAGATCAGGAAAAAATAAATACAATGGGAAAGCCGCCACAGGTTCTTTGCACTCTAAGCATTTCCACTAATATCACATACATGCTTTCCCTCATTATTTAGAGATTAAGTCTGAAAATTTTAAGCCTCTCAAGATAATTTCTATAAGATTTCTGACTCTGTTAATGAGACATTTGCTATCTTATCACAACACAGAATTTATCATATGAGCAGCTCAAGTTTTCTTCACCAATAGCATTTTTATTGGAAAAAGGTGTATGCTTTCTTTGGCTCAGTTTTTCCCAAGAAGACAGTGTCTCAATCAGCCTAATGCAGTATGAAACACAGTATATACATTTTTTAAAATTCCTTTCTGTAGGAAAAAAAAAAATCCCCAAACCAGATTTCTGTGTACTTTCCCTTGTGCTTAACACATAACATTTTCTGTAAAACATCATCTGCTACTCCTATGATTCAGCTTTGCACAGCTGAGAATCCAATTACTGTATCATGCTCAGCCTACACAGTCCTGAGCCATCCTCACTGCCCCTCCTCTCAGCAGCAGTGAATTCTACCCAGTTCGTTTACTGGTGTTTTGGCTGCTTACCACAGAGATACGGAGAGATAATTTGCAGCACGAGCAGAAGAGAAGTGAAGAAGGAATGATGGTGGGGATGAAAAGACAGGACATAAATGAAAACTCAAAAGCAGAGGTGAACCACAGGTGAAAAAGGAAGCAGCAATGGCAGAGGACAAAACAAAAATGTGGCAGCATCTATACTAACATTTTATAGTTTGGTTTGTGGAGTTTCAGTGTTCTGCTTTTCAAATATTTGAGATATGGGTAAGACCTCTACTGAATACTGAAATGTATTGGCTGAAAACAAACTATACGTTTTAGAAAACACTGCTTCCTTCACTCCTGGTGGCAGTAAGAACATTTCCTTGTGGAAAGCAATCGTTAAATGCAAACACGCAAATAAGTTGCAGTATTTCTGAGCTTTCTCATTCCTCAAAAAGCAGACAGTTGGTGTCAATTTTTGTGATTTAAAAACATGGTACATGAGTAATGATGAAAAAGAAACAGAACTGAGTGGAACAGACTTGAAAAGGTTTACTCAGGTTTCAAATTGGTCTGCTGGGGCATGCCACTACCTCGGAGTGCCCTTTAGCTCAAACAAGTTCTAGGCTAAACAACTCTTTTGAAGACTTAAAAAGGGGAAAGTTATTTTATACCAAATAAATTAACAATTAAGAGGGAAAAAAACCCTTACAAATACCCACTATATGCACGGTGTGTGATTTTAGGAGACAAGTCACATCACCAAACTACAGGGTTTCAGGGTCCCTCTGAAAGTGTTTACTAGTGATAAAGCCATAAAAACCACACAGAACTGTATAATTTTCCTATTGTCATCAATCTGTATTATGGGTTTTATAAAAAAAGTACTGACAAGTGATTATTTCATGTCTCAGCTTCAACAAAAGTAGAGGGTACACATGAAAATTTGAGTATATACATTTAATTCTTGGAGTCATTGTGTCAATGCATAAATGCGCATCTGAACTTCTTAAACACTATTAAGGTATTTCTGGTAAAACACAAACTACAATTTAGCATTTTTGTCTGTAGAAAACACTCTGACATCACAACTAGCATAAATGAAGCCATATATATTGTCTTACCTGATAAAAGTAATATAAGGAATACAGCAAAGAAGTCAGGATACTCTGCTAGCCCAGAGTAATTCATTTTGAAGTAGTTTCTGAAGAAATGACCAATCTGTTTTCCAAGAAGTTCATCAAAGGTACCACTCCAGGCTCTTGCTACACTTGATGTACCTTCATAAAATACAAGCATGTTTAGGATGTACAATAGGATACAGTTACTTCTACTGAAAAAGAAATAAAACTAACCATGTTGCTACTTGCATTTAAAGAAGCAAAGCTTGTGTTAAAACAGTGATTTTTTTTTGCTGAGAAATTTTAACGTTTTAGAGTTTTTCTACATAGTTAAATGGTAACATATTATTCTACAACTAAAATATACAAAGTTGTAACTTATTTATTCCCAAAATATTACAGAAATTATTTCTGTATCATTTATACCTGATGTCATTCTGGAAGATACTTATTTCTAAAGTTACAATATAGTATATGTTAAACAATATAAAGCAGTGTAAGAAAGCAGTTTAAAAAAGAACATGAAGGAAAGTTTGTCCACCTGGAAGTAAAGCAAAAAACACTCTCAAGATGTATGTTGCTAGAGTTAGTATTTAAGATTAATACCTTCCTCTGGTAAAGAGTGCATGTGGTCACAGCTAAATACAACCTTACTTTTACATCTCTCCTATCATGAAATACACTCCAATACAATGTTCAGGCATATTGACCATGTAGTGATTTTGGCAACAGTCCTGTAGTTAGGTATATACAGTTAGGCATGCTTATACACAATATAACGGGTGCTTGGAACATGTACCTCTTGGAGAAAATGTTTTTGAATCAAAAAACGTAATCTCTGCTAAAGCACTGAAATAGTTATTTGAATATCTGCCATATAAGCATTGATTTTATTCAGATCTGGTCAACTTTGTATTTTATGGGATTATGAGATAGGACACTATTTAATTACCATGAGGCTATAGTAACAAATTAGTACTTAAACATCAATATTTTCTTGAAGTGAGATACTATAGTGATAGGGTCCCTGTAAATGTCCTTGCTGTGTATATACAGAAAAAAAAATGTTTATTGATTTTACTGAAATTATTCTTGCTGACCAAAATCAGCAATGAAATCCTGTTTATTCTTATGCATCATCACTGAATTGTCTGACACAATTTTCATACAAGGTATGCAGTTCACGCTGCTGAAGACACACTGTTTACAAAAGCATCTTGCAAAAAAACCTGTTTCCAATGGTGATGCACAGGAGGAAATAACCTAATCAAATTACTTTGGTTATTTCACCTCAGCAGGAGTAAAAAGCAATAGTAGCTAAGTATAGACAGGAAAGAAAGACAGACTCAAATCTGTATCTTATATCTGCTGTCTCAGAAACCTTTGAGACCTCTGTTTGTTCTTAAGCTTACCTATAACATAAGATAAAATGAGATTCCAACCAGTGATAAAAGCCCACAGTTCACCAACAGTTACGTAAGTATACAAATATGCAGAACCAGTCTTGGGAACACGAGCACCAAACTCAGCGTAGCAGAGACCTGCCATCACAGATGCCAGCGCAGCAATGAGGAAAGAAACAACGATGCTAGGTCCGGAATCGGATTTGGCTACTTCTCCGGCAAGGACATAAACACCAGCACCAAGGGTACTTCCTACTCCTAGGGCTATAAGGTCCACCGTTGATAAGCATCGGCACAACTTGGAGTCCTCAAGACTTTCACCACTGACATTCTTCTTCCGCACCAGACACCGAACAAAGGACAAAGCCGGTCCACAGGGCAACATGGTGGGTGTAGAGCTCTGAAATAAAAGAAATAATTAAGGTACGTAAAAGGTAGCATAGGCACTGGAGAAAAACAGTGAAAAACCGTATTTGCATAAAGAACTTTAATCACACCTACTAATTAATATATTTACACTCTTCTGTGATGTTAAATTAGCTGGCATGTACTTTTAAATAATATCTCAAAGAGGCAGCATTAAGGTACAAGCTCTGTCTTTCTTTACCTATTTGTTTGAATTGTATTGTTGATGACTGAGAGTTTGGTAAGAATTAAGCGATACCATCTGCCATCTCCCCAAACTGATGTTTGTCTTTGCAACTCATACCAAAAATGTCTATGCTCTGCTCATAATTTGTTAAGTGGAATCTTTTTCATTTAGACAAGATATTTTGCTGGTAGATTCCTCCTCAGTCTGTATCAGTTTCCTCGACCAGTAAAGGGCATTTCTACTCACAACAGTTCAATCCACTAACAGCAATGACTTTGCACCAGGATGGATAGCTCACTTAACAGTGTTTGATCCTAGAACAGAGTCAGAAGCAAGAAAACTGCCATCCTGATACGAGATTGCTTGAAAAAAATCCCCTTAGGTATGAAAAAGATATCTCTGTGCAGAAACATTTTCTCCCTATTCCTATAATAGCTCCCCAAGTACACTCAGACATGCCATTTCTGTATTCAAAGAGCATTTCAAAAAAAAAAAAAAAAAAAAGGTCTCCATTCCCTTTCAAGGAAAGGGAATTTGATGAAGTGAATGAAATTGAACAGCTCTGGGCAGTGACGCTTAATGCCCATTAGAAAGGTGATAGCTGCCCCAGGACAGTGGAAGGAGGCCAAAGCTCTATTGCAATTAGGCAGTCCTTTCAGCCCGACAGACTCCCGGAGACAAGTATCTGCCCATGGTATGTAGATTTCATCCACTGAGGAGATTTCACACATTAGCTTCAGAACTACAATGATGTGCATGTCAGCAGACAGAAGAGATCCGTAAGCTCTTCCGAGGGGAATCAACATTGAACTGTTCAGGCAAAATCCCCTGCTGTAGCTCCTGAACTCTTCAGTAAGAGCATCCCTTCTTTGGGATGAAACTGAGGCACTCCACTCCCCCAAAGCCAGGTTTGTCTATCCTGGGTGGTATTGACAAGTATTCCCAAGGACACTATGTCTTTTTCCAAAGCTACAGCAATCCCTTAGGATGTGATATTAATATCCTCTTTAGGCTGTACCCCATGGCAGCAATGCTCTTGTGACTCCATGCCCTTCACCTTAGCAATTCCACTGTTGTGGAAATGTGGCATTATTTTAAGGAATTATTTCCCCCATCCCCCAAATGACAGTTCTTTTGGTATTTCATTAACAGGGAAAACTACTCTGGCAGATGTTGTTTTCAGAACACTAAAAAGTTTCCAAGACTTTTGTTATTCAAAGGGCATCTCAGATTGCTCTGCTCTTTGCAATTTGGGACGAGAAGTCCCGAAGGCTGTAAAGTCATCTATTGCAGTGGCCAGCTGGGTGATATTATGGTTTTCTCTGCTGAGAAGGAATCCTTGTGACAAAATAGAAGGTTTTTTTCTGCTTCTGCTTTCTCTGATTCTTGTGGAGAGGACAGGAGGCTGGTTCTTGCTAGCCACAAGCCAGTAAGATGAAACACCAGTTCTGACTCAAACTCACCCTTTCTTTAGCCTTTAAAAACTGGAGCACAACCAAAACCAACTTCAAGATACAAACTTTGTGTCTGTAGAGAAAAAAAAATAATCTCATACGCATAAGAAATGTGTCTTTTTAGGTATACCTATCCTAACATGGACTTGGTGAACACACATCCAATATGACGACCACTGCAATCCAGAACATCTTACTATACTAGTTTCCTATACTTACTATGCAGATATGTATGATAATGTCTGAACACTGCTTCGCAACTTCTGTTGCTGTGTACCAAGTGCAGCATTGTACCTCAGACATGGCTCCCTTTCAGATTTGGCCGAGCCATCCCAAGACTCCAGTACTGATCACTTCATGCTTGATAGGAAGGTGCAGCAAGAAGAACTGATGAGCTTATGAGGGTATTTGGCCTCCATGGAGGACAAAATGACATAGGTAAGTGGTGGCAAAGTGTCTTCGGAAAACACTGACAAGTGTAACCTTTTTCTGAGGTGTCCCTTGTAAGCCAGATCCTTCAACACTGACCCACCACAAGAGAACAACCTGGGCTCTGGCTCAGTGCTGATGTGTGCTGACTCACAAGCGCGGCTTATCCTAACACGGCGGCTGAGCACGTCTCATGCTCAAATACTAACCTACAGAAGCAAAGAAGGTAACAGCTGGGTGTGCCTTTTGGTGGCAGCATTGTCCTAGATAAGCTTACATTGACTGCAAACACAGGCTTTAAAAGGGTCTTATTCCTGCACCAGCATGATTGGGCAAACCTCGCGGTTTCCTTTTCTGTTGAGGTTTGGGACAGAGAGGAACATGAAGCAGGGTAAGTGAACACGGAAAAAAATGCTCTCTCCTACTTTTTGACCAGCAGGTCTCAATATTTTCCTAATTGCTCCTTTTTACTTCCTTCTTTCCCCGCTGCAGTCTAAGCCTGCCTCACCCTAGCAGAGCGTTGTGGCCTCTTGCGTCCTCTTCGCCTCTGCTGCCACGAGTTCCATCAGCACTGGCCCGGGCCCCTGCTGAAGGTCCTGCACAGCTGGCGAGCGCTGGCTCTTCTCTGAGCCCTCCTGGGGAGGCACACTTGACAGCTTGGGAAATGGGGACTGGGGTAATATGTTGGGTAAGTAATCGAGAAGCAAGTGAGCTCTCCTAATGCTCTGCTGCTGACAAAGCTCACAGCCCTTCCGAGGCATCTCCGAGGCACCTCTTCTACGTTTCTTAGAGCAGACTTGGATACCTGCCTGCCTTTGAACAACAGCATTAGGCATCTGGCCTGAAAGTACGATCCGTCAGGGAGGGCTGAGTTGTTCATGCAGTTTAAACAGAATAAAGATTGAAACCTGAGCTTATATAGAGTTTAAGCATAGGGAATTAGTGATAAGAAACCAAAAAGGAAAATGCCCTTGCACTCACTAACAGTGTGCAGTTATTTCTAATGAAGGTGAGGAGCAGACCCAACCTGCTGCTTCTCTCATGCATTCAAACCTGTGCTAGGCTCCACTTCAGTGAAGTCTCTTTAGAGAGACATTTGTCACAAGCAAACACCCTTGAAGTCCATTTCTCACTGACCTTGGCATGTTCCTTTGGCTGTGTACAACTGAGGTGGCAGCTCTCTGGCTCTGCATGTGCTGGGTCACTGCACTTCTGAAGTCACTTTTGGACTAAGTTTTTCTTTAGCTACAGATTACTCTATAACACGGAATATGACTCCAACAGTCCTCCGAAAAAGGGAGGCCCCAGTTCAACTGCCTTAGACTTGAGGACCAATGTTCAGCCCATATTCAAGCCTCCTCCTTCCTTGAATGCATTCCTAGAAAGAATCGCAATGCTATCCACATTGCGGTTTAGTTTGACCCCTTCAACTGCATGCAGCAAAGAGACAGGCAGGACAGGAGGACGTAATTTAGACAGGAAAGGAATTGGGGTGATCTATCTAACATAGGGGGAAAAAAACCCAAAAGCTTCCATGAGTGTCTAATGGGCTGTCATGGTATTTGTCAGAGTACCTGAATAAGCACAGATACTTCTCCAATCCCTTTTGTTCTTTATTGTCTTGGGTTTTTTTCTCTACAGTAGCTGCTGATAGACCCTTCTTAATTTCAGTCTTTCCTGGACAGTTGTAAACTGGATAATTTACTGCTTGACCACCACACATCTGAATGCTAGCCCAAGAAGATGAGTTCAGCTTTATCATTCATACCAGCATTTCCATTTGGATAGGTATCAGCAACATTTAACGGTTGTCCATTGTTAGCAGGAAAAGTTTGGTGTCAAAAAACTTGTAACTACAAACACAATGCAAGGGACAAAGTCTCCATCTGCAAAGTTTGTATTCATCTTTAAAATTGCTTTGACTGCTTCAGTCATGTAAAATCTACTATTTTTGCAAAGTATTTTCCATGTAAAAATAATATAACCACCTCCTACCCCAAAACAAAACACAAACAATAGGTGGGTATTGGAGCAAAGAAGTAACTTATATCATGTATCACCACACCCCTTCATTAAAATAACATTTTAATTTAATTATGTGTAATAAGTTAGTACACATCAAACCCAACCTAAATGTGGGAAAACCAAAAGTTTTGCTGCAGTTGCCATTCAGCTTTTCCTACAAAATTTTCTGTTAAAATCTCTAACAAAAAAGATAAACATCTCATATGTAAAGCAACTGTTATAATGCAATATAAAACATCTGAAAGTTTTAATACTGTTATTGAGATGTATGTTTAAAGATTCCTGAAGCAAAAGTAACTTAAAGATATTTTACTTATAAACTATTTTGTCCATCTAATATTATGTACTATAACATACTACAAATTTTAGGTGCGGTAGTTTAACATTTTAAACAGTGTACCAATTACGGAGAAAATACTCCAATAAGTCTGTAACGTATTGAAAATGGGAAAATATAAAAATATACTGATTAGATACAGATTAATTTAGAGTTTTCCCTCAGCCCCACTTTCCTGAAAAAAACTGTAGAAGTTTATATTTTATATTTTCCATCTGTAGAATTTATGAGAAAATTTCTGTTTGCTCTTAAGTACATTTAGCCTTATTCAAAATTGCAGTATTGCATTGATTAGATCTAGTGCAATAATATATGAAAGTAAAAGAATTCAGAGATGAAGCAAAATTAGGTATAGTCTATGATTTTTCTGTGTGTGTACACACAGGCACAGACAATACATGATTTTACTGCAAGTGTCTAAAAGTTGATGTTGTGCCCAAGACTTTCACAAAACTCCTAATGCCTCGTAATATTTAAAGTAGTGTATTTAAATAATACTAAAGCCCTAAAATTGGAAAGCAGCACCTGTAACAGAAGTCTAATATGTATAAAACGGAAAAGAAAAGCATTATCATCCAAAAGCAGAAACACCTTCCAGCAGACTGGGAAGGAAAACATAAATTGCATCTTCTATATATTAACACTGTAATTTGCACTTTGTCAGAGACACAATAATGCTGTAATGTAAACTAAATGTAATACCACATTCCACAGCTCTTGCTACTCAAAAAGCACATAGGTTAAAGGCAAAGTTTCCTACGATAAGCTACGTTGCTTTCGGGTTGCCTCTTTCAGCAGTAAACTTCATTACGAACCTGATTCAGAGCAACTTCTGCTGGGCAGACTTCTGCTCCTCTTACCCAGTTCCAAACTTCTGCCGTCTTAATGGAAGAGTAATGACTGAAAGTGATTTTATTAAAATATTTGCTTTAAAAGCCAGCTGTAGCTGGTGTGAAAGCTGTCGGTGCTGAGGGGGTGGAGGCTCAGCAGCCCGGTGATTGGAGGGCTGCTAGCCGGCCAGTTATTTGCCCAGCTAAGGCAGGGAGCGAGACAGTCTTGCTGCTGTCCAGATAAATCGTATCCACTGTCTTCACAACACAAAATCCAACCAGAATGACATTTTCTACATTTAAATACACCTATGTGCTTGCATAAAAAGCACACACTATAGTGAGGGTACCCACCGCACACCCCCCAGGGACTCCTTTTACACATCCTGAAGGAAAAGCAAAAATGTGGATATCAAACTTGGTCTCCCACTGCAAAAGTGAAGTTATCCCACTGCCCTTGTAAAAAATAAACTGGCTTTGAAGCATATTGAAGGATACTTTGCAATGCTTTGAGACCTGAATGCAATAGCGTAGCATGAAAACTGCTTTGGCTAAGTAAATTTCAGAAGAATATAAATAATTTGAAAAGTATTGCTGTGGCTAGAAACAACACAAAAGGCAGTACATTTACAGAGTCTGGTTAAATAGAGCCCATTCTCTTGAACTGGAGAAGATGCAGCATATATCTGTTCTCCTTTATATGGCTTGAAATGTAAGAATGCTGAAGACTGGAATTAGAACAGCCCAAATATTCCTGTGACACAACCAATAAATAACCCTTAGTTTCTTAAAAATCAGCTTCCAGAATTAACCAAGCCCCAATGGATAATGTACAGCTGTATTTTTCATTACTCCCAATGGCAGACAACCCCACCCCAAACATGTAGTAGCATTTCCAGTCAATATTATTCACAGCATATTGTTTCCCTTAAAACACTTGTGTTTAAATATCTCTCTTTTTGTTCAGAGAACACTGAAAATATGAGCCTTGGAGAGAAAAGCCCTATGCTTCTCATCATTAAAAAGTATTTCCTAAGACAATATGGAGAAAACCACATGTAGTATGGCAGCCCCCTGCAACTTGCTCTCAGCTTTTAGTTTTCCCTGAGTGTAAAATCTGCCAGTGGTGCAGGAGCACAGAAGGCTCCTCTTCCTTCCCTCATGAAAAGTCTTGCTTCCCGTGGCCATGTGCAAACTACAAAGACAACCTTCCCTCAGCTCTCCCAGATCCAAAGAGAAATGCCTCCAAGAAGAGTGTGCTCCACAGGGGTGGGCTGTATTTCAAGACCAGAAGTCCAGATGTCATTTCTTACGTTCTCCAAGGCAGGTTTTTTCTTAAAGTGCAAAAAGGTGTGAAGAGAAAAGGTCTTGTTCATTAAAGCTCTAATGATAACAATACTTGTTCTTCCCCTCATGCTGACCTCATGCTTGTTAAATACAAACTTTATCTCTTTCACAGTTAATACCTGGTCAAAAAACAGAAACAAGAAGCTATGCTAGAGGTGCAAGCTGCTAAACAGATTAGGTTTCTTGTGTGGAAATATATGGAGATTACTTTTAAGGAGCATCACTCTCACCCATGACAATAGGCATTTTTTTTCCAAACCATATATCTCTAGCAAGTCTGTGAATGACTTGAGAATTATTCATGTGGATTTTAGTTAACATCCTCAAGACCAGTTCTGAATCATTTCCAACGACATAGATCCACTAGGAATTGTTGTTAATGCATAAATTAAGTGATTTATTGCCTAATCATGGAAAACATCCCTTCCACTTTAAATAAAAAAAAAAAGTAGAAGATGTAATTGCTTCATAATCTGCTGAATACAGAGACTCCACGTCTACTTGACTTCTACAAGTTATCCTTCCTCAGGCATACCTTCCCACAGTCTAAGGGCAGGATAACCCCACAGAAAAGCTGAGTGTAAGGCTAGCCTGGCATTGGTGTTCTACTTCAATCGCTTTCCGGTAGACTCCTTCCAGGTTAATGATGATGCACTGTACTGGGCTGATCTATGAATTTCTGTCACTCCTGGAGCTGGAACTACTTTCTTGGGTATCACCATATGTAAATAATTCCAAAGTGGCTTTATTAATTATTAATAAAAGAAAGTTCAGCTGGTCAAAGAAAAAAAAAAACCCAACCAAAACCAACAAACCAAAATCAACCACCCCCCCCAAACAAACAAACAAAAAAGCAAACCTTGA
>JAVJGH010000050.1:14755056-14782127 GCA_035590175.1 Aviceda leuphotes
AGGAACGGCTGCCCCGCGGTCGGCTGCCTTCGAACTGCCCTTTACCGCTTGCTGGATGCTATTTTCCAGGGCAGCTTTCGGGAGCGTGGGGTGGGCTGGCGCGTCGTGCCCCGCTCCATGTGGGATTTCGTGGCCAAGCTCCAGGGAGCGGTGGGAACGAAGGGGAAAGAGCCGCTGCGGCTGTCCTCGTTGGTCACGTTTCGGAAGTTGCTTTGGGGATACATCGTGGGCAAAATTTGGCTGAGAGCAGAAAAAGAGTGCTAGAGGATGGGATATGGCACCAGCCCATCGTGTGTACGATGCTTCTTTTCGTTCTGGTGTTGTCAATCAGCTTAATAAACTGCCTCTTCCTACGAGGCTTGTCATATTTGTTTGAGATGCCTGGGACTTGGCAGACCTAGCTGTCCACAGGTTGGAGGGGTTTTGTGCCTCTCTCTCTCCTTCAGCCTAAATAATTCAAATTGTTCCCCTGGGCCAGACATCTTAAAAAACTCATTTTAAGGCTAAGAATAGTCTTAGGCTAAGAATAGCTAATGCTAAGAATAACTAACATTAAGAATAGCTGGAGTAAATCTTACAATCATCATCTCTTTCTCCCTGCGTATATTCTACTTACATAAGTCCTTTCCTTTCAACTCTATAATCTGAATACATCAAATCATTGGGAATACCTTTAAAAATTTTGGTTGTGGACCCGCTCGTCTCTTTTCTGTGATATTCCATCACCATATATGGTGTGTATGTGCATATATACATGGATATGTACATTATATATACATATACACACATACATGTATCCTTACTGCAGTTTTTAAGAAGACAGAGGTGGTTCCATGAACACCAGAACTAACGATACAGCTGACTTGTGAAAAAAAGTCTTCATTGTCTTTGAGGTTTTATATGACATCTTTAAACCTAACTCTTTTGTTTAGATCACAACTTTCCAACAAGTTTTTTAACATGATACCCAAACCTTGCGCTATCAGTGGATCACATATAACTAACATTTCACTGCTAAAGTCTTGTGTAAATTTCTATGAACAGGGCTTCAAATTCACTCCAGATAATATTTGAAAAAGACCAGCAATCATATAGCATTGCTAACTATCCTCAGTTCAAGCTAGCTACTTAGCTTATGTTTCACAAAAAAATAAAGCTAATGTATTTTCATAAAGATTTTATACCAGTCCTGCAGTGCTTCTACCCACTCTACATCCATACGATTTCCTGAAGAGATACATATTCCATATTCTCTCAAGGATGCAGGCGAAGCCCATGAAGGTCTGGACCATTTTCAGCACCCCTTGATCTCCATCTTTTTTTTTGTAGAGGACTTACAGATTGAATATATTCCCTTCCATTTAATTTTTTGGATCTAAATGTCATTTGCTCTTCAGACAAGGAGTTGTCTGTCTTAAATACAGTTCTTTCCACAATGAATAACAACATTCCTTACAGTTAAAAAATTAATAGTTAATAGTGTAGGTTTCAGCTATTAGACCAAAGGATTTTTTTTCTGTGAAGATACCACCTGAAGCAGTCATGTGTATGTGCTCTGTCCGTACTGCCTGTAAAGTATGAATTTTAAATATTTACATCCAGTATTAATGGGGTTCTGAAATGCCACCACCTGAAACAGGAGAAATGGCCAGATATTATCTCAGCCCTAATCATACTATGTTGATCTGTTAACAACTGAAATGTCTTTCCCTGCTCGCTCAGTCACTGTGGTGGCTTTGAAATGTTGACAGATCTATAACTGCTTTTATAAAAAGCAGCAGAGTGTCACAAACCTCAGCAAGCATGTTTCTGGGAGGTCTGGTAATCCTGCACAGCTGCAGCTTTCCTTTTCTTCAGTGGAAAGTCCTTTCCCACTGACCGTGCAGCCAAGGTAAAGTGCCTGCTTTTGAAACAGTTCCCCTTTTGGGGGGCTCAAATTCAGATTGTCAGCCTTCAATTTATGGCTAGCCACTTTTAAATGCATCAGTTCTGATTCAAATGTTTAGTACGTACTAATGTATCACATAATTAAAGCAAACAGCAGTTATTCCAGTTTGCCGGTTTTGCAGCCTCACAGGGAATGTGTGTATCCTACAGTCAGATGTGCAACTGCAACTCACAACCATACAGTCCAGCTTTAAGCCAGCTCGATCAGAAACCAGTAGAGTCATGGAGTTCAGTGCTGACAACAAACATGCCCAAGAATTTTTTGTTTATTTACCAAAGCTTCCTGGGCATGTTTGGAGTCAGCGATGAGCTCGGTATCTCCATGACTATGGATAAACAGACAAGAGTGAGTCCAGGTGAATGAGATCCCTGCTGCCATCACTACACTGTTAGATACTGCCTGGACTGCCGTATGGAAATACTTAAAAGTACCTTTGTTGTCCTTGTTGAGATTAGGACATTGTATAGCTCCTTTCAAAAGTGGACCAAATTCCGTCTTTAAACTAGGTTTTGCCTTTCTCCTTCCACAGGGAAACTCTTTCAGAACTGCAAATCTGAAAAACCCCAAGCATCTATAGCTCTGATTCAGCACTCATACTGTGAGTCTCTTTCTTCATATGATCATGCAGAGTGCCAATATGAGGAAATAAGAACAGAAACATATTTGGGGAATGACTGTTTAGTGACTTAGCACTACATAGGTGAACTTACAGCTCAGAGGAATGAACAATTTTCTGTTTATCTGCAGAAGAATAAGCCATGGACATTTCTCTTAAACACTAATGTTGTGTTCCCATGTGTTTGGACTACTTTTACTTTTAAATTCTCATCTCATTTCTTACCTTCCCTTTCTGGACATTTCAGGTACAGTAGAGAGTGTCATCAGCCTACCAAGAAATAGCTACATCATTAATGCAAGCAGTACAGTGAAGATTTTTTTCATGATGAACATCAGTTATTCAGAGAAATTATGTTACTAACGTGAAGCCTATTCAACCAAAATGTTGGCAATCACAATGTTATTTGCTCTTGTCCTTGCCATGTGTGCAGGACAACAGTTTTGGCTAAATGTTCTAGTCTGTATCAATAAATGATGTGTGTGATGCATAAAATCTTCTGACTACTAATGAAGGGTACTTTTAGAGTAACTGGATTTGTAAATATGAAAGTTGTACTAAGTCCTCTATGTGGTTATACTGCATTACATGCCAGCAGTCAGACGCTAAAGTTATTAAGTGCAACAGAATAAGTTAGTCTCACCAAATCTGATATAAAATTAGTTCTGTGAAATTTCCAGTTACCCTGCTCATTATTGCTGGACTGTATGTGCTGTTACTGCACAAATACAAAATGACAATTCTCCACCCCATTCTTTAGCTGATAATAGCAATGAGGTTTATATCACATGTGCAAAACAAAGGTAAAAAAATGATGGCTCATCCTCTTTTTTCCCCCACTCTTCAATCTTCTACATGAGTGATGCAATAGAAATGTAGGACTGGGTTATTCTGTAAATTATAGTCTTTTCCCCGTTAACATATTCCTGTTAATGTATTCCTTTCACCTTTCTGTTTTTCACTAGG
Organism: Aviceda leuphotes; assembly: GCA_035590175.1. Taxonomy (NCBI): domain Eukaryota; kingdom Metazoa; phylum Chordata; class Aves; order Accipitriformes; family Accipitridae; genus Aviceda; species Aviceda leuphotes. The sequence goes on from JAVJGH010000050.1 coordinate 14,758,587, forward strand.
TTGTTTCTCTTAATTGTTTCTATTCTGAGTATTGATTGTCCTGTGGTATATATTGACAAGAGGAAATGTTGAAGAGATAAGTATTAATATACTTAATGAACACATGGAGTAAACAAAATCTTGAAGTTTAAACACGTAATTTTCCATTTAAACACTTAAAGTAGCCTTATATTCCCAGTTTTCAGTCTTAGTGGGTGAGTCTGGTATTAAACGGTTTTCACCAAACCAAATAACTAGCTAAAAGTATGAAAAAATAATGGTCAGTCAGTGAGAAGGAATAGGGTGGTCACCTATGTCTATGGTGAGGAAATGAACCTGGACAAGAAATCCATCATATAGTGGAGGCAGTATGTACAGAGATATCCGCCTCTTTTCCTCTGAATTTCAGACTGCTCTGTAGATTTTTGTGAGATTTTGAGAGTTGTGCCGTATTAACAGGCATCAGTACTACCAATTTCTACAATCTCATCATAAGTCTTAAAAAGCTTTCTTCAACACCTTGAGCCTAAGCTTGGGAGAAAATCTCCTCTTGCATTGTAAAGAAAAACCTGGAAAACAAACGTCTTGGTCCAAGGGAGGCTCAGAAAACAAGTCTCTGAATATAACATAAAATTTAACATTGAAAAACCTGATGACTTTTAAACAACTATCCTGATTTTTGGAGTCTGGTATGCTTTTAGATCCAGTTCACGATACTAATTGTAACTAATGTGTATAGCAGAATATAGGATATTAGCCCAGACTTATAGGCCATTAAGACATTATACAAAAAGGCTCAAAAATGCAGAAAGGCAGGGTGGCAAAGAGGAAAAAGAGAGGGAAAGAATGCATTTCTCTAAGCAACACAATATTCCTAATGAATGTATCGCACCTTATAAAATAAAGTTTGCTTATGGGTACTTAGCTATGGGGGTAGGTACATTAATTCTATTACTAATGTTTTCAGGGAAATTTTGTGTGAAAGAAGGTACTTAGTGGTGCCTTTAATGTCCTTGTGAGCTGTGCTGGCTGGTGATTTGTGGGGAAGAGGCTAGGCTCTAGCCTCCTCCCCCTTCTCCACCTCATTCATGGCAATGTTATTCATAGTCAGGGATTCTGTCAGGAATGCAAATGCCATAAAAATGAAGGTGTTCTTCCTTGCAAACAGGTTAATACCCATCAGGTCATGACAGAGTTACTTGGCAGAGCAGAACCTTCACATTTTAGCTGCCTGGAATACATTCAGCCACTAGATAAATAAGAGCTTTTATTATGCAGGACAGACTGTCCTTTAAACTTTTCAAATGCAAACACAGAGGGGAAAAAAGTTTGCAAAGGAAAAAAAAAAAAAAAGCCAAGAAGTATTTTTAATCTGTGTTAATAAATAAAAAACACTGTATTTTATTAGGCTGAACAGCAAAAGAGCATTTAAATAAATCACAGAAAAGTAGTGTATCTCTGTAAATAATTCATTACCCATTTGCAGAAAAAAGGTATGAAGATTTAAAAATATATTTACATGATCACTGGATGACAATTTTTATTCTTTCCATTGGTTTGGGGGTTTATTTTCTTTAGAGATCTTGGCTATGTGGAGTCAGAAATGAATTATTGCTTTTCCATAACAGTAGGAAAAAAGTTCTGGTAGGACTTAATCTTTAGCTGCACAAAGCAGGACTGCCATTTGAGACTTCAAGGGGGTGTACCAAGGGGAGTGTAAGGGGAGTGGCAGGAGAGCTGCAATCATCTTCTGTTTTCCAGCGAACAACACTGAGGTAACCAAGAGGTTCCTCTAGCAACCTACGGCAGGTCTCAGCTGTTGAGCAACTGAGGCCATGTCAATGGGACTTCTAAAAGCAGATGGAACACATGCCAAGAAACTTGCCCAGCCTCAGCAAAGACATACTTTTTGTTACAGTTATCGGCAGGTTGCTTACATATTAACCACTGCTTTACAGTCTCCTGTACACAGACACTGTTTACAGGCTCAGCATATTCTCTTCTGGGGTTAGAATTTGCCTAAGTACTTAAGGTTTGATTAGCCATAATGAATCACATGAGTTGCCTCAGTAAGATATATTAGGTGGCTTGCTGAAGCTGAACCAGACAACATTTTTGGCACATTTAAAGAATGAAATGTGCCTTACAGGATTATGAGGGTTGGCTTCTTTTCATGTTTTCTACTTTTCCACATGAGCTGTGCATCAAATTGACACTTTAATTTGTCTGAAAGGAGTGGAGCAGGTAATCTCTTAGATTAGGATGGGGTTGTGATTTAGTTTTTTTGAGTCTTTCTAAGACATGAAATAGGTGCAAGTTTTGCAGTCTGATCTGTGTAGAAAGGTTTGTTGAGTTCAGAAGTTGTACCCATTATTTATCCCTATATGCATTGTATGCATTACTCGATGGAGTTCTGCACAAAAGTAGCATCTGCCAATGGAGGTTTGTCTGGTATGGGGAGCAGCAAAAAGAGAAAGATAACGTGTTCCAGCAGAATTGAAATGCTGAGGCTTAAGCTGGAACTCCCTTCTAAATAGGGCCCTGCAAAAGTGATGCTATGGGGTACCGTTATCAGTTCTACAAGCTCAGAATAGCTTCTGAACCATAAACTTTTCTTCTTTCCCAGCATCATCAGAGCCCATGGACTGTGTGACTTAATGTCCTCAGACAGTTAGCTGTCTTGAAGAGTCCAAACTTTCAGTTTAGAGGGGGAGAAAGTATCTTGCCTGTAATTTATAAAGCAAGCTCAGATAACCAGATACAGATGCTGCCTCACTGAGCTTCCACGATTCCTGAAAAAAAATTTCACACTTGAGAACAAACCTCTATATAAGGATACTCAGGTTATCATTTAACAAACAAGACTTTGATTCTGGATTCTGGTGACTATTCATGTAGAGCTTTGTGTCATCGCTGTTAGATTTTTCCTGACATGCAAACTCAGATCTCTTAGAGTTTGGTCAGGCTCTTCTGCACTACATGCCAGTTGTGCAGTGTAGACACATCGTGAGAAACATGAGCTGCTCCACACATTTCAGTCAGTTAATTTTAGTGCCAAAGGCAGACCTACATCAATGGCATTGGTCTTAATTAATTGTCTATTACTTTGACTTTCATCATTTATATTAGTTTTAGTTTTGCAATTTCATACTGTATCGTAGAGCTCCTACCTATTAGAACCTCCAGCTTTCCTAAATCAGTTTCTATGATTCAGCATGTCTCCGTCACTCAGAGAACTGACTGAAATTTTTACAAAACCACTTTTCAGAGTAAAGCGATACTTTTAATCAGCTTTCCCAGGAAGATTCCACTGACCTTTGGGTTGCTGTGTAGTCCCCCACACAGCTATTCTTCCCCTTCTCTGTGGCCGAAGATGTGAGAGAATAACTTCCCACAGGAAAAGGGTGGGAGAGAGCAGCCAGATGTGGAAGACTTAAACAGCCCTTCTGCCCTTGGAAAAGAAGGAGTATAAATATATACTGACACATTTTTAAGTTCAGCTCTGCCTAGCGTGGTGGGAAGGAAGTTGACTGAATCATTCAGTCCCGGTTATACCACTGGGGAAACCATAATGTCAGCACACTCTGCTCCATCTCCGCACAACAACGGCATTCATTAATTACAGAAATATTCCCCAAGGAAAATAATGTTTACAACTGGGGCTTGTAATTGACTACAGAGATGTCACAGATTCTATGACTAGGTACATTGTGATGTCTTTGCTCATCTGTGTGTGCATGTGTATACTTTATATATAAGTATACATTACACATATATGTGCTCTGACGCTGATGGAAAGAACAATGTTTGCAGCTACTTTTTGATGAGATGAAGCTAAATTTCTAAGTGGTAAGGAAGGATGCAACATGTTTTGGATATTGCACATAATTTCTCTTTATATTTTATAACATTTGCTGGTTTGAATGTGTTTCTTCAGAGAAAAATATCATCTAGATGACTTCCTACAACTGACACTGGATTTTACCTCTGACCTTTTTGTTCACTCTTCTGAACAATGTAATAGCAGGCACCAACAAAACGCTTGAACTGTGCCACTCTTATGGTTACTATTCATCAGTAAGAGGTGACATGATTGTTGAAAATGTATCCTGCAAAATTCTTCGAACCCATCAGAGGGAAGCTGGTAGTAAATCTAGGGTATTATTCATATGATGAATTTGTATGCACCACTTTCTTTACATTGGTATTCATTTTCTTGAATAACAAGTATGGTTTATACACTATTATTCTTTCCTTCTTTTGTCATCTAAAATGTGGTGAGATTAACTGAGAGCAACAAGTGATGGAAGACTTTATTTTTCCCATGGCATCAATACTTGTACTTTATCCCCTTTAACCACCCACACGTGTAACTATTGTCCTTCAGGATGAGGGGAGCGAATGTCATTCTTTATGTTGACGGAAACCTATCTTTAATCAATACTTATCAAATTCATTAATCAATGTGAGAGACCACTGAGAAACTGGAGGAGCTGTATCTTCTTCTAGGCTTAAATCTGGTAACACTGGTGAACTCCTAAGTTTCTACTGGCCTCTGAAACAAATACAAGACCTGAGACTCTAGGGAGAACTTGGAGTGCTTGTTTTAACCCAATAAGCTTATTTGAGTAAAATGTTTTGCTGGATGTAAACTGTGATCGGGAGTGGAAAAAGCTCATGTGAGTTCAGAGTTGCAAGCACTGGAAAGGTAGAGGACGTGATTCTGGTAATGTTACAGGATTTGTTTTGTCACTTATGTCATACTAATGTTAAAGGTAACATGTCCGGTGATTCAAATAGCAGAGGGAAAGGCTTAATTTGGAACGTTTCCTATCTACAGTAGTACAAACAGATGCACATTCTTTAATGATGCGTTTTCAGATTCGTAAGAACCCCTTTAGAACTCAGGGGAAGAATATGTTCCTCAGAGCTGATTCACGACTGTAGCCACTTATACAGGAGGAATAAACACTCTACAGGGGAGAAAGCATTGAATCTTGGCTTTAAATGTGAATATGGAAAAGCCTCCTCAGCATTACAGTCACAAAAGCTGAGATTGTTAACTTTCCCAACACTGACTTTCTAATCTTCCAAACTAAGTTTGCTTGGTTTAGTACATAAAATAGTTGCAATATTTTATATGAATATTCTTGCACATAGTAATCAAATCACTGGTTCAGCCCCCTCAGTTGGTTAGTGGGCTATACTTGAACTGAAATGACAAAATATATGTATATTTGCATTATACATTTGTGTATATCTAAGTTTGCATTATAATTTCTTATTCTTTGGCTGATCTTTAAATTTGCTAAAATGATGACGTGTAAGACACAATACAGAAAGCATACTAAGTATATGGAAGCTGCAAAGAGAAACCTAGTCAAAGAGACTGCAGAGAGCTGCCAGCTGTCACAGGAAGACTGCCCTCATCAGATGCTGCCTTGTGATGCATATATACCATACTGCAATCTGCAGTGTAAATACTCCCAAAAGAGAGGTTTTGTCCTGGCAAATTGAAGGCTGATGGGAGATATGATTGCAGCATATATTTCAAAGCGTGATTTTCGGGGAGAGAAAGGAACTGTTTAGATTGGCAAAAGAAGATGTTGGCACAAGAAGCCCATGAATAGATTTTGGCTGGGACATATGAGTCAGTATCTAATTCTTTGTAGGAGTGGTTTGGAGGGAGGAAATAAAGTAGCTGGTCTTAAAATGGAGCTAGCTGAATTTATGAAGAAGATCATATAATGGAGCAGTTCACAATAGCTGGGGACTAAACATGGTGATCCAGAAGGTCTCCCTCAGTCCTTTGTCTTTCTGAAAGGGTGAATATATTTTTAATTACTAAAGTAGTTTTGGAGAGCACTGTCTATGTTTGTAACATTGCCTGGGAAACATTAGGCCTGAACACAAGGATTTAGAGACAATTCATGTTTTTATTTTTTATGTATGCTTTTTATAAGAATGAGCACACATGGCTTGGATTTATTTCCCAATAGAAAGAGTGCAAGAAAAAGGGATTGTGTTAGTACTACCCAAAGAAGCAAGACATTCAACACAGAACAGAACTAAACTAGTTATAACAACTCTATAAGTATTGGGATTAGCAGCTCAGCTCTGAAAGGTATTTAAGACACAGAACTTAGCACCCTTGCAAGTTGGGTACTGGCTGTACTGGTCTAAAAGCAATTCTTTGCAGTATAATTTGATTCATCACTGCTCACTGTCAGAACTAATACAGAGCATGACTTACTAATCTTGGTATTTAAGGCCTTCCAGTCCCAAGCTTTGTGGTATCCAGTTTGCTTAAAATAGCAGATTTCTAGAGCTAAAGCTAATGGAAGTAGCTAAGGTGCAGTTTGTAGTCATGCAGCTATTGCGGTACGCCTAGTAAATGTCTGCAGGCCAGAAAAGGTACAACTCTCTCCCTGTAACTTAGGACTTACTCTTTTACAAAGAAATCCTGAAATTTTGCAGCTTTCACAAAACTGAGAAATTATGTTCAAGATACATACTTCAGGCTATGTAATGCAACGCAACAGCTCCCCGCAACCAGATCCATATAAGCAGCTTCCCAGTCAACAGAGCACAAAAGCTCTAAGTTATCCCTCTGGAAGGGTATTTCAGAACCTCACTGCTCTGATGTTTGGAGATATTCCTTCTTCATCCTCAGGTGAATCCACAGACAATTTATACTCTTTTTTTTGAGTGCCAATACTATCCTCTAGTTTAAATAAGTTCCCCCTCCCTTTCTTCCTCAAATATGTTTGCAGGAAATAATCATATCCTCTCTCCACTTTCGTTTTGCCAGGCTCAATAAGTGAAGAACTTTCAGTCTTCTCTTGAGTGGTAAGTTATTCCTATCCCTGGTCAAGCTAGCAGCCTTTTCTTACATCCGTTCAAGGTTAGTTCTTATTTCCTGAATACAGATGAACAAAATTGTAGACTGTTTCATATAGGAGGTCACCAGGGCCTAGTACAGGGCACTAATACTTTGTGTATTTTTACATGGAATTCAAACCAGAATTGTGTTGGCTTTTTTGTGTTGGCTTTCTGAACTACAGTGTCAAGAAGTTGATTCAATCATTTTATGTGCATTTTCAGATTTGCAGAAAATTTCTCATATGTTATGAATTTCTGCCTCATGCGAGTATGAAAAATAGAGGGTGATTAAATCTTTGTCTTTTATTCAAGCAGGAGAACCTTAAGACAAGGGCATAACTGAAGCCTAGATTCAGACAAGATTGCTTAAAGGGAGAAATTGTAAGTTGATGCTAAAATAATGGAAGTAGAGTTCAAACTTAATACTGAACCTTCAATACAACAGAACTTCAGAAATTTGGTAGGAAACCATTACAGAAAGCCTTAGTAGTGGCAAGTGAAAAAGAAACAGGATTTCATAGTGGAGCCATTAAGCTTTAACTCTGGCACCACCCAAGTGAAAGGGAAACTAGCTGCAGTAGAGAGAGAAAAAAAAGATAAAGTATATTGTTTGGTTTAGAAAAGTAACTATGTTCAGAAAGAGAGATCTTGCACTGCTCTGAGGAATGTTATTGGAGTCAAAAGAGTGCTCAGCCATGGTGAGGAAGGAGAGGCAGGAAATACAGACAGTGATGTGATGTGATCTAGATGTACACATCCCTGATGCTACCTGAAGTAAGGACTGGTTAAATTTTGGAATCCTTCAGGTTGTTTTTATCTACTTTAACTGTTAAGTACCAGTAAATTGTTGAATTGTAAATCCTGAATCCTCCACGATTGTAACTGTGGGAAAAGGTGTACCTCAGGTACTGGAGAATCTGAAAAGTCCCTGGTCCTATGAGGACTAGTACTCTCAGAAATGGATTATAAGAAAAAGATCCCACACCCAGGAAATGTGTGAGACTGTAGGGAGAAGAGGGAACAAATGAAAAAAATGAAAATAAGACAGCATCTGACTGAGCCAGTGGAATCTATGAATGTCAATGGGACTCAGATACAGAAACATGATGAGCAGCCAGCCAAATGCCTTTGGGTTTGTATGACAATCAGTACTGTTTAAGAAATAAGCTAAGATGCTATAAAAGTTTATTAGCATTCATAGCAATTGCCACAAATGTGCTATTTTGCAGGAGACTAACATTGATAGCCATGTATTAAAAAGCCATAAGCTGGGATTTCTTCATGGCCCTCTCAGTGCACAAAGAATAATTCTGCTTCAGATTGCACATTTATAACCTTGGCCACCATTGTGATGCTTCTGTATTCCTGCTGTCATTCCACAATGGTAGGATTTCAGGAGGTTCAATGGTGGAGGAGACATTTTTGTGGCCATGTTTCTTCTGGCAACTTCTTGCCAAATAGCATGAAGCTCGATTTTGAACTCTCACAGGTTCAGGAATGTACTGAACAGGTAAATTCCAAACACTTACTCTTAGTGGTAGCCAACAGCCTGTCCCATAATGAACTATCTATAACTTCAAAGAGTGAAATGTATGAATTTGAATTGGACCATGCTCTGTGAGTGAAAAGGAGGCATTATGTCAGCACCAAAAATATTTGCATCCAAGGATTTGGTAAAGTTTCTTTGCCAAGTGGCAGTAGTTTACTCACATGACTGGATCAGTGCTTTCTTCTCTTGTGACACCTGGATAGCAGCCAATTCTCTGGGCGTAAATTTGCAGTAAGACTTCAAGGTCACAATATCTGATGAACTATCATTGTATTTCTGTAAGAAGTTCTTGCTCTGTGAATATGGAGTGTGGCTTTTTCTGCTTTGAAAACATCTATAGCATATCTTGCATGCAGATTCTCTGGTCTCTAGACAAGTAGAGGTCGTGCTCACATTGCAACTTGTTGTTCAGGTGAGGGTCTCACTTCCTCTATGGAGTGGCCCAAACTTCTGGGAACCAAATGATCTCTCAGAGCTCTACCTTTTCATCTCTCTCACTATCCCGCACACCCACAATCCCATTGCCACATTCACTACTTTGAGATGTTAGTGAGGAAGACTGACTGCCTTTGAAAATCAGGCCAGGTACAGTTCCTGCCCATTACACTTTTTATAACTCCCCAGTTTTGTGGGAAAAATCTACCATCAGAGTACGTAGAAATTTGCCAAAAAATCAAGAATGCTAAAAAATAAATAGAATAAAAAAGCTAACAAAAATTTAAGACTTTCTGTATTGCTAGGCACACTTCCAACACATCAGTCTATTCAATGTGGACTTTCCCATGCCCGGTATAGAAGCCAGAAGTGTTACTGCACATTAATAGTTAGCCTCTACAAGCTGTGTCAGTCTTCTTGTCCACAGGGACTGATGCTCACATATGGGGGTGGGGGTGGATCTGGCAGTGCAATGTGGGAGCCAGCTCCTCTCAGAGAAATCTGAAAGTGATGAAGGTCATCCAAAAGTGGCCCAGACCGTCACCGTCACTCCAGCTTGCAAAAGTAGCTTCCCACTGAATTTGATGCCGAGTCTTGCCTAGCTTGTTATCAGAATACTTTCACAGGAGTGTGGTTTAGCCGTGTTATGAGAGGTGGGTGGATGTTATTCCTCTTTTAAGCTACAGGGGACAGTATGTGGGACATTCACACTGTAGAACTATAGGTTTCTGACTTAGGTAGTCTGCCTCTCTTGGCTCTTCCAGAGCATCAGTCAGAGCATCAGTGAAATTTAGATGCACTGAATGGATCCCTCCAGCCCACGCTGAGAACTTATGGAGCTTTCCAACTCAGACCCTTAAAGCCTGGGCCTAAAGTGGGTTTGTAAGAAGTGTGGCATGGAATGATTTTCTGCAAGCTCGTTGTTTTTTCTTTCCTTTTCAGAAAGGGAAGAGCATTGGAGTGACAACAGAAGCAAAAAAGTTTTGACTGCTGATCCCTCCACTCCCATGTCATGAGGATACAACGAGAAGTTCGCTGTTGTTCTGACTCATAGCATGCAAAAACTAAAGAATGAGGTTCGGTCAGTGAGCACTTGCTATAAGAGTTATTAGGTAAAACCTGCTAGTAAAAAGGTGTCAAAGATTGTACGTATCATACTACTAAAGCTGCCAACTTGGAAATTACCATTCATTGAACAGATATACTAGCTACAAACTTATTCAAAGAGAAGAAAAAGTTCCTTTTATTCAGGTTTCAATTTTGTAAGGTGCTGCACACCCCCTGGAAAGTGCTGACACACTTCAATCCTCCCATTTAAAGCCCCTTGAGGCTGGGCGAGTTTGGTGTATTGGAGGTTAGATTCATAATCAATAAATAATATCTTCCATTAAAAGGGAAAGAATAGTTCAGAGTGAAGGAGGGTGTGGGATTGTTCAGAGAAGCAAGGACTTGCAGCTGCCTTATATAATGTATCAACCAGCAACCATAACAGAAACATATTTTCTATTCTTATCACTACTTAACATATATCTTTTTTTTTTTTTTTTAAACAGCTTGGAAGAGACTTTGGTGTACTCCCTTCCAGCAATACTCTGATGCATTTGTTATGACTCCTTCTGCCTCTCATCCTGTTCTCATTTGCACTCTCCAAATAAGGCTAATTTTAGCAAGGTTTTTTTAAAAAGAGGTATCAGACTTGCGGCTATTTAGTTCTATGCCAGAGGTTATGTTCAAGAGAAGAAAGGGTGGCAGAAAACATCTGAAATATAGCTATTTTTTACCAGTTTTCTCTTTTTAAAAAGTAGGAATGTCTCAAGTTGTACAGATCAGAGAAGTCACACAGAGAAAAAGCAGCTACTTCACACACCTCTGCCAGTAAGAATAAGCACATGAAAACTCCTGTGCCTTAAATTGCCTTGTTAAATGCAAATTTAAAAAAAACCCTCATACATTCTGAGTACTAGATAATGCATTTTACAAAATGGGGAAACAAAATATAGTTTTGTCATTCTTTTGATATACTAACTGGTTATCTCTGACTACTGCATTCTCCATCCTTTGAGTGATACTACAGCTGTAAATTCTCAGGGGAAAAAAAAAAATCATAATCTGTACTGGGCTCCAGCAAATATCTAGCATTGAAATCTGTTGAAAAACCTGTAAGTAGAAATCTGGATTTAATTCAATGTTGTGAAATCAGCTTCCGGGGTGGAATCCTGGACCTGTTCAACTCTCTGGGAGTTTCGCAGGGGGAGGGCATACTTCACAGTCTTTGTAGTATTTAAAATACCTGCTCCAAGATCTACAGTTACCAAGGTAATGTAAAACCATAGTATGCTTGTAAGAAGAGAACTATGGATGAAATTATGAGATGGATTATCTGCTATAACCTTGTTACACCCTGGAGCAGAAAAGCTGTATGTCTCCTTGGCTGCTTTTGCTCAAACCTGGGGAACAACAAGGTTTGGTAGGTTGACTTTCTACAGTAATTTTTGGAGCAGGGCTTGGTCTCAGGCGGTATGATTTTCATATATCTGTGGACATTTTATTGCTGGCCAATGTTACTTCAGTGCACCTTTTTCTGAAGATGTCTAGCACTTGCACCTTTGTTGCCACGATAGCAGTGCGTCTTACTAGTTTTTGCAACTTGACTCTTCTATTCATTTGGTGAAGAGGGAGCTACCACACTTTTCAAGTGCAGAGGATTACTGGCTCAGAAATCAATTAAGCCTGTAATTTGTTTTGAGTTAATACACAAAAACAATTTAGAAAAAGAAGAATCTGACTGCACAACTTCTGAGTATCTGTTAAGCTGTCCATATGACAGACAGAATTCCTAACCCCTTCAATATGTATCAACAAAGAGCATAAAACAGAGAAGAATTTGGCACTCTCCAGCGGACTTCTGAAAGGTCTGAAAAAAATCCAACCTTCTACTCTGTAATTTACTTTGTAATTTACTTTCTCATGTTAATAGTAATGTATTGGATCACACGGCAAATAGAATCTATAGATGAATTATTAATGCAATGAATGCTGGAAAAATCCATTATTGATGGAAGTCAGTGTAGACTGTGAATGTTTTATAGAAATGATGGAGCATAGAGTTTATGCCTACAGCTATTGCCATATCAAAATCTAACCATGGTCACTGTTGCGAGGGAGAACCACATGTGATTTATCAACTGGAAAATTACACAAGGTTCTAAATTACACAGACCTTGGATTTCTACTCTGCTAAATCCACATCACATATTCTATTTAAATAAGCCCTCAAGGGCTTTGTTTGACTGATTGTTTTTTAACTGTGAAACATACTGTTGTAATATATTTGCCAATATCAAATATGGAAAGAGATTCAGACAATAGAAATGAAGACTATGTAGCTTCTTAGGCATCTGCTGATCATATCTTCTGCTTAGCTTTCCTATCAGTTACCAAAACTTATGTTTTGATGGTCACATTAAAATGGTCACAGAAAAGTCACAATGACATATTATCCTTCACAGTAAAAATATACTTCGGTGTTAATAAGTGGCAACCTAGCAAAAAGATTATGTCTTCCCCTAAAAGTGCATTTCTGCGCTGTTTAATCAACTCATTTAAGTCTCAGGCAAATCAATGGAGGGCCCCCTTATCTTCCTAAATTTAACAAATTTTTTACTGTCATGATAAAAAAGTTCACTTCTGAAAAGACACCTCTGGGATCTTTCAAGTTTCACTTCAACTAAATGTTTAACTATAGGATATCCAGAGCTTTTTTTCTAAAAGTATATTTTTTGAGGTTTGTGGCCCTTATAAATTCCATGTACCAGGAATATTTCTTATTGTCTCTGAGTTTCTCTTATCTAGTTCACCTTTCTTTTGTCCATTTCTGCATCACACTGAGAAGAGAAACAAAAGCCAAACAAACAAAATAACTATACTTCTCCACAAATACAGAATTAAGGATGAAAATTTTAAAAGTCAGTGGAATACAAAAGAAATCAATTATCTCCTTTGCTTTGGGAAACATACCAATAAAGGTCTTGTCCAGCAAGAAGTAGATACCTTGCCAAGAAAAGAGAACACCAAAACCCAAAACATCTATGAGACAAAGCTACCTTGAATCCCAGTATTTTCTTGCGTGATTCTGCAAACACTTGCAGAACTTTCCTTCTTGCAAAATACAACAGTAAGATTAAGACTTCAAATAATTAATGAAATATAAATATTTTCTTAGATCATTGAGATTGTAATACAGAAGCTATGCTTGTACATTTGGAGATTTAGAGAAAATGTCCTCTGAAATTTATTGTCCATATAACAATATGTAATGAACACTACAGACAGACATTTCTGAAGTTTAACATATGTGGAACAAGAAGACAGGGAATCTTCCCTGAACAACAGTCCGCAGAAGTACTTTTATCTTGTCAGTTTGACAATTTGTTTTGTTCTTTCTTCCTCCTTCTTTCCCTGCCCATCAGATGTAGTCAGAGTCAGCGGATCTAGATCCAGCTCAGACTTACTGTGGGACTGCTGGGAGGAAATTTCTGTAGTGGAGCACTCCTTGACAGTGGAGAAACATGTATTGCCAAGTGCTATTCTATTCCCCTCTGAAACAATCCCAACATTTTCCCAGACCATTCTGTTCTCAGGAAACCCCTGAGATGCCCTCATTCCTCCTGAGAACCACCAAGCAGTATGCTAAAAAACTTAAGCTCTGCATGCCAGACAGCAGCCAGTTCAGGATTTGGCCCTTATCTTTACTATGCTGTTCATTCTCAGCAAGAAAGAAGATGCCTATGGGACACAAGAATGACCTGGGGACTAGAAAAAAACTCACACAGTTACTCAGTTGTGTTAGGAAAGGGCTGAAGATGTTGTTGACAAGAGACAGCCAAATAGCATTCTACTTTTGGGGTATGTTGGGCCCACCAAGGGGTTCTGATTCACACTGAAGACGACAAAGGCAGGTCAGGACCCATAGCAGGTATCCTGGGGCAGCTTGTCAAACATGTTCACAGCACAAGAAGCTGCGATACCATAGCTGCAATAAGGAATACACTACATCAGAGGGTTTATCAACTGATCTTTATGCGAGGGTCCATCACCTGATCTTTACGTGAGGGTCCAGGCTGACAACTCTGGCCCATCTGGGATGTCTTTAACTTTGAGAGGCTATCACAGCAGCTGAATCATTAACCTCATCCCCAACCACTGTCCCTGCAACATCAGGAAGGACAGAAAGAGGAAGAGACAGGCACTCTTTGCTGGGCAGGGCATGAATACCTCAAGCAGCTACCAGGACTAGCTCTTCTATATACATCATGTTGACATAGGAGAACAGGAGTCTTTAATGGTAGTTTTCTGTGCTTTATAGAGCACTGCCAGCTTGGCTTTGTGACAACTATGGATGAAGTTTATAGTCACACTGGTAATTTCCTAATGAAAAATGGTCCATATAAGGCATGCATGTGTCCCCCCTGCCCCAACCATGTGCTTCCCTCTGCCAAAGTGACACTATTCCTTGGGATTATGGAAAACAGCTTTGCATAAATGGAACCTCCCACACACACCAGTTACAACTGGACGGGATGCCATGTGTTCTGCTTATGAATAAAAACATGGTGAAGTAGCATTTGCAACACCTCTCCTTCTTTTCAGCTCTGTTTTCACTAACATTTCTTGATCACACTGAGGGCTTAAGTCAGGGATATCTTTCCCCATAGTCCTACAAGCAGGGGACATGTCTGCCTGCAGTTCAGTCACACTGGCAAGCTCCTCAACCCAAAGCTGGGTCACTCAAAGATTGTCAGAGTCCTTGTGTCATTGACAGTTCAGCAGAAAAAAGGTTGAGCGCTTTGTGTAGCTTCTAGTGGCTGCATGACTGCTGTCCAGTTACTGTTTGGCATGGCAGGGATGGCATTGTCCAGACAGCACCCTGTATAGATTTACAGAAGGACCTTGAATGAAAGAAGGAGCAGGACCTATGGAAGCAGACCATCTTCCTTAGGGAAATGGCTCGTTTCTACCAGTGTGTACGCTGATGGGATGAAAACTTAAGTGTGGTGATTCATGGCAAAGATTCACAAAGAAGCCAAAGAGAAGGAGACAAGGTAAGAGATCAAGACCATTGTGGAGGAGACACATGAGTTTCATGACCCTGCAAGTTAAGGCACATCAGGTTCAGCTTCCTTATCTGGTCTCATGTTAGTCTTCCTCTTGGGGCAGCCACCTGATCCTTCAGGCCCTCAAGAGTCTAGAGGCAGCTTTGCTACAAGCTCCTAACCCCACACCAGCTGGAGAGGAGGCAATGCCAGAGCATGCACTGCACAGCCCAAATTGAGTGAAGAACAGCTGTTTGGAAGCCACATAGGAAGTAACACTTAGTTAAATCCTTTCGAGAAGAAAGTTTCTGTTTTCCTTTTTCTGTTCATTGGACACATAGACCTTTGTTTATTTTCCTTGGCCAGTTTGGGTCCATCTTTCTTTAATTCTGCTGACTACACTAATATTTAATATGGTATTACATTACTGACAGTGCTTACCGGCCATGTTGACCAAGGTATCTCTATGCAAGTACCAAACATCGTAAAGTTTTATTTTGTGACTAAGTTCTGCGGTACCGTCTTATACTATGGAGGGTATAAGGACATTTACTCTGCTTAGGCCTGCTCCTGCCTTAAGGTTCACCTGTGGGCAGTCCACTGGGAAGGGATGTCTGAGGCTGATAAACAGCAATAGATAAAGCACAGCAGGCAGGTATAATTTTGCTGACATTGGACTACCAGCACCTAGTTTATCCTTCAGTGTCCTCCAGCATAAACGAAAGTGCTGGAATAAATGCTCCCTTTGGGCTCTAGAGGACGGTGGCCGAAGCGTGTAGTCTGTCTGAATGTCCCTGCTGTAGCAGGGAGACCTGTGCTGCAAGTAGTGCCTAGCTCATTGGGTGCTGCTGTACCCCAGAGGGAAGAGGGTGCCAGCTGCTTTGACTCTGAAAAATTAAAAAATTTCAGAAGACTTGCCATCACAAGCCTATAAATGCATCAGTTGGGTGGGGACGACATGGGTGAGAATGTAAATACTGTTGATTTTCCCGCTGTGAATTTTGACAATGACTGAAAGTCGTCGTGTTCTTGGAGATGCTGCCAACGCTGACTAAATGATAGTAGGGGCTGTCCATGATGACCACACTGACAGTGACCACACTATTGTGGAAACTGGCTGGCCGCAACAAGCATGACTGGGCAGTCATGAAGGTCTACAAACTGGTGTTCACCCTCTTTTCCACAGAGATAAATGATGAGAAGGGAGTATATTGGTGCTGAATGGCAGGCAGTAACTAGAAATAGAGGCTTTCAGATATGAACCTTCATATCTGCAAATTCTGCCACCCCCACCCCTCCCAATAGTCATCTTGGGCTACAATGAAACAGTCCCATTCCTAGCTTTATAGAGGAAAAATCTCTTCTGGCTCTGAGGAGACCACAGTGGACCCCAACCACAGCCCAGACTAGGACCCAACATTCTGCTCTTTAAGGAGTATTTCCTCAGCAGATCCTTCCAGCCACGCTAGCAGCAGCTTCTGCATGATGGTCAAATCTGGATATGTGTTGAGCTCCCCTTTGGCATGGTCCATCAGCATCAGGCCAGCTGCCATAGCCTGGCTTGCAATAGGGCAGCAGCGAGCAGTAGCATCTCTGAGGCAGAGGGAAGGACTAGAAAGGACGAGACCTGGAGCATTGCTCTTGCATAACCTAGTGATGTCTAACGTGCACAAGGCAGATGGCCGGCAAGCATAGACACAGAGAAGTGTGCCCTGTGTGGGCACCAAGACCATGGAATAGCTATTGAGCCAGTAGGATGTGAATGGTTGTCCTGCGACTTGTACAGATGTAGATCAGCATTAGAGATGTAAACGGGCAAGTAACAACTCACTCGGTTCAGGGGTTCATGTTGTGGCATGCACCAAAAATAAAGTGTAGACATATGCTTTATGTGTTGACTATAATCATTAAGTTAGTTAACTTCTAACCTCAGAGTGGACAGTTACGTACAACCATATCTGTAGCTATCTGCAGTTAATGATACATCTCATCTCACACATATTTTTTTCTAGAGATTGCATCCTTTCCACTCAGATGAGGACCTTTCAGCCATGATAATTCGTGTACCCTGACTGTGACCAGTGAGCAAAAGTATGCTGGAACAATACCCTGGACATTCCACTCTGGGAACAGATTACGTCAAACACTGTCTTCTCATGCATAACCCATGAATATAATTGACAGAGATCAAGAACACAAATCTAATACTACACAGGGTGAGAAACTTTCAGGAGTTAGATAAAAGACATTTCCTGAGCCTCAGAGCTTTCAGCCTGGGAATGCCAGAAGCAGTTCAAACTTTCTTCAGAATGCACCCCAAAATTTAATTTTCTTCTCAAACCCAAGAAGCAGTAATGGAATCCAAAAAATACTGAACAGGTGAAAGTGAACAAAGTAATTCAGGTATAAAACTGGACAAAGTTTGGAAAAGCTCATGTGAATTCAATCATAACACCCTTTCGGTCTGAACATTGAGGTTTCTATGACCCTTGCTTAATCAGCTATTTCTCAAAAACTAAATTGCTTGTCAGTAGTTTAAAGATTATCGCATAATCTGAACCTTCTTTTCACGGAAGGTTAGTAAGTGAGACTTCACTGACAACTTTCACAGTGTCAGCTTATCTCCTTAATACTACCATAGATAAGAGGCCCAGGCAATCACTTGAAATTCAGAAGGATTTCAAGAGGCATGAGTCAGCCAAAACTGATTCTGGCCACTTACTGTGATGGCTGCTTGTCAGTAAGATGGTAGGAATCACATCAGTTTCAGTTGTTCTGCATAGACATTCAAAGAATTGTGTTTCACTTTAGCACCTTATTTAAAACAAACAAACAAACAAACAAACAAACAAAACCCACCTAATCTTAAGGTTTCCTTTTAAATTGTAGACAGAAATAAATTATTTATCTCAAAAATATGTTTTCATGTGTTGTGAATTTGGGATAAGAAGTAGCATTTCAGTTAAGTTTTTACTATGTATTTTTGGGAAACAAATGCTTTTTTTTTTTTGTTTTCCTACATACAACATTGGAGCTTCTGTAAAGTTTGGAGAATAACCAAAAATAATTTACTGCCATCACAAACTCATGCATAAATCTCATAACTGAAAAGGCCACATTTGCTTCACTGAATTATGATCATCATAGGCCAAGGAGAACTTTCAAGATGAACTAACTCTTCAGTATTTTAAACATAGCTTTAGCTAATTCTTATACAAAGACCACGGGATACATTTCCTCTGTTATCCACTTTTTTTTCTTCTCTGTTCTTTTTTCCCTAAACCCAAATATACCATGTCCATTTCTTTTTTTCTTGTTGGTCTGCTTTAGGCACACTATTAATTAACACAGTCCTGTAAGTTATGAAAATTTTCTTTGTGAAAATGTTGGAAGCTGCCTTGCTATCATGATTTTATTTTTCATTGAATAATACTACTTCAGACTACACAGAGTTGTGGTCTGCTTTGAATGCGGTAGTCTTATTTTCTTCTCCTAAGTTGTTGCTGAGCCTGTGACTGAATGTTTCAATGGAAAAGGTCTGATAAGATAAAAATAGATTTTTTTTTTTTTTTTTTTTTTTAATATCAGTTAAGGGAATATTTCCTGCCTAAGATTCTGGATAAGGTAGTCAGAGTATCACAGATGCTACGGTTTGGAGAATCCCTACGTGACTAGGAGCTGGGACAGCTTCCTAACAGTTCTCAAAGAGAATTCAATTACTCACTGTCACTCATGGCTGATACATGACTCTGTAGTGAAGCCACTTGCCAAATATCCAATTCCAATTTTTAAGTAGGGGAACACATTTTTCTGCTAGATTTTAACAAAAAATGCTCTAATTTAACAGACATTTATCACTTTGTCAAAATCTTACTGGTTTCCTCAATTGGGGGAATCCTCATGTGAGTAACTGGACATATATCCTGAGCCACTATGCATTTCAGGCCAGTTATCATATATCTGGCCAGATATCATGTATCATCTATAATGTATCATGTATCATATATCATACCAGTTCCTCTATCTGCAGAATAGGATCAAAACCATTCAAATTTCCAGAGGACTGCTGGCATTCTTTCCTCCATAAATTGGCTTTTATAACAATGCAACAATGTTTTATAACAAGGCAAAATCAAACATTGCTTTGAGTAATTCTTGAAGGAAATGTTAAAAGGTCAAACCTAGTAACAGTTAGCTGAGTTAAACAATAAAGTGAAAGTTGTTCCCCGCATCCTTTACCTTGTCACGTGCAGCTCCTGCTAGATTAACTGGGGGAAAAGTTTGTGTGTCCAAGTGCATTTGCCATGAGAAACTTGCATGTCCCCCTGAAAAAGTTCAGAAGTTATGAAACAAATATAAACAGACACACTGTTCCTGAACCCATGGCACTGATTATCCTGGGTGTAAACACTAACAAGACACCTACAAATTGCACGTGTGCGTTTGCACCTTCGGCTTTTTGGCTGCTATCGGTAGTGGCGATAGTAACAGGCAAACAGGAGTTCTGACGCTACAGGGTATGAAGCCTGCCACGTCTTCCGAGTGAGGGAAATTACCCCGCCTCACCAGCCCCTAGCCCAACTCTTCTGGGTTCCTTTCCTCGTGTTTTTCATTTTCCCCTTTTACTCTTTAACTCGCCTGGTTCCCCGTCACCGCTCACTTTCAGCTGTCCCCCTTGCCTCTGTATCACATGGGAAGCCAGTTCATCCCACAAAAATAACTGAAAACTAGACTGGCAAAACAAAGCAAACACTTCAGCGAGTTCATTTGGCCCACAGACACCAAACCCAGATAAACGCCAAGCCAGAGCATAGGCAGAGGGAGCTGCAGGGCTGGAAGCAGAAGCAAAGTAGAAGGAAAAACAAGTTAGTGCTCTCCCTTGCTGCACCGGCAACAGTTATTTCAGCTCAGCCCTGCTGCGAGCCCTGTTACAGATCCGCACAGCAGTGTAGGGCTGGGGCGTCTCGGGGATCCTGGCACCAAAGAAAGCTCGTCTGCAAAGAAGCTCTAGCACCCCAAAGCTGCAGTGCCTGCTGAGGGCACGTGCTCTTAATGTGGTTTTGTGTTGGAAAGACGATGGCTAAAAATCTCCTTCAAAAAGCTTCTTGTTTCTTCAGTACTGCAAGTCTTCCTAGGATTCTTGTGCACTGGGGTATTAAAAAAGGTGAGAAGCTGGGTTGTATTAGGTCATACAGCTTCTGTGACAGACTTCTGCTAAGAGGTTCTGCCACTCCCATTGACATTAGTGTCCAAAGTCCTTAAAAAAAAAACCCATGAATTTGTGGGATTTTGGCATTTGTATTTCAAAAGACTGTGATAGTATGCTCCATCAGCATGTTCCTGAAGAATTAATCTTTATCATTTGACAAGTGGTATGAAAATGCCTGACAAAAGGAAATAAATTATAATTTTGTTGCCTTATGAAGGGGTTAAAACAGTAGAGCAGCACTGTGAAAATGGGGAAGAGAAGAATTTTCAAACTACAGAGTAGATATGCCTAAAATGTGTATTATTATGATGTGCTGGTATTGTTAATCCATAATTACCAATTTACAAGTCACATGATTCTTTATTGTATTACTGCTGTAGATATATTAATTTAAAAAATGTATTAATGCATTGTACTTTATGGTAAAACCCAGTATTGTTTCCCTTTTTTTCTAATATAAAAAGTCTATTTTGCCATGGATCTTACTGGATATTTCCACTAGAAGAAGACCGATAAAAAAGTCAGTTGACTTTGATGTAATCCTGTTTGGTTGTTTTGTTGTTTTCAACAAATAATGTATGAAGACCTGTATGCTGAATTGCAGGAGAAAGTGTTGGTGCCCACAAACCACTTCTTAGCAGCACTGAGTCCAGAAGCATTTCCTTGATGAAATGCCAAGCAGGGTTTTTTTGCTCCATTCTTATGCACAAATCCAGGGCTGCACTCAAACCAGTACTGTCCGCCTTTAGCCCACAGTAACATGGGCTGACCCAAACCTCCATGTCTTCATCCCACGTACCAGCCTCTTTAGGTGGAGGATTCTGTCACACTGTCTATAGTTGTCCCAGCAACAAAGCTGTTATTCCATCAATTTCAAGCTAATTTCTTCCCTACGTGATAGTATTTAATACATGTCTATAAACGTAAATGACCATCTGTAGACTACAATTTAAAATAAGTATTAATACAAGTACAGAAATTTATTCTTTGAGTTTGTATTATATTAAAATGCAGCCTACAGGACACCACCTTTAAACTAGCAAATATAATCATAAAACACAAATAAATGTATAAAGTTCTCCAGATCTAATATGATGATTCAAATCCAGGCCAGGTAGGTAGTAACAGATGCAAAATGTCTGAGCATTCAGGCGACTCCATTGAATATAATAGAAATTTTTACATATTGGAAGTGAAATGTGTGCTTTCAGGTTTTACTGGATGCGGCTAAAAGCTGATTCTACTGCTTATGGTTATAGAAGATAAATACACTACTATCATTCTAGCCCTCAGTGACCGGCCATCTTCATGTGACATTAATCACGAACTTTGTTGGCAATTGCAGCAGATAGGTCAAAACCTATGTGAGCATGGCACTTTAATTTTCCTGCCCCTACATCTTAGTTGAGTCAGAGGAGTAGACTATGGAATGTCATTTTTTGTTGTTATTCTCACTGTACCTCTGCTGTGGACAGAGGATTTCACCTCCAGGACTGTTAAGACAGCAGTTTGCATGAGCATGAAATGCAAATGAAAAATGTTAGAGAATTTTTAGAAGGTTGTGCTTACTGCAGCTTTCCATGCCAATTGCAGTAGGCACAACTTTTATCTAAACCCAAGTTCTGTTTATAGCTGCACTCACCCATTAATTATTTTACCAGCCCAAGACAGGTCAAAAACTCTGGCAGTATATTGAGCAACTGGTTGCTACGTAAACAGTTTCCTCTGAGCAATGTCTTAGTTTTGCAATTGATGAATGTGAAGCAGAGATAAAATGCATTTTCACTTAAGTCTGAAAGTCTTCTTGCCATCCACAGCAGGACTTGAACTTAGCTGTAATGAATCACAAGACATACCAAAGAAAAAGTAAATATCTCTGGGGAGTGAAAGGATAACCGTGCTTTCTTCCAACTTTACTTACTCACTGGCAGTAGCAAATGCCAAAAGACGATAATGTATGCAGTGAATCACACTAGCCATAACTACAAAGGAAACATATTTCATGGTTGGTTAATTCTTAATCGATTCTGATAGCTCTGGCCTAAAACAGAGAGCAAAATATGTCACCGATCAAGAGTCTTGTGAAGTCCACACTATGCAATTCATGCACTTTTATGGATGCTATCCAGTGAATTTTCAAACAGAAAAAGGTATTTCCAACCCTCGATTCAGATCTGAGTGAACAGAGTGAAATGGAATGATTAAAAACGCCAAGAAGAGAAGAGTTTTCATCCAGCTGGTGGTGTCTCAGTTTATGGTCACACCAGCCACTCCTGCTCGATAACAGCGGTTGAACTATGAGAGAAAGGAGGGCAGAAATGGGCCAAAAGAAAAGTGGGAGGAAGAAGAATGGTCAAATCTGGGGTTGACTTATATTCCACTCATGATAGTACAGCTTCTGTCTCCTCTAACCAAAAAGTTGCCTTAAAAAACCTCTCATAGCAAGAAAGTGGTGGGATTGGAGAAACATGGGCAGGACTGGAGCCAGTGCAGCTATACCTGCTGTTCCCTTTCCCCTGGGGTAAAATGCATTCACATTTTTTGATAACCCCATGTTATTTTCAGCCCATATCTCATCTTTCACAAAATAAATTAAGCTTGCTCTGTTCTCTGCAGGCACAAGGAGATATAGAGGCAGCTTCTGGTGCTCTGGAGTAGAGCACTCTCGCCATGGCCTTTGGGTGGTTTGACAGGTCTCCACATTTGTTTTTATCCCTTGATGAGGCTAGTCCCTATTTGTGAAGAGTTGCTGGAATAGAATACATTGATCAATATAGAATACCTGGGCATTTTACAAGCCTCAAAGGCTATGGTTTATCTGAAATAATATATTAGCACCTCTAATCATTTTCACATTGGCATAGACACTGAAAAGTTTCTTTTGTTGCTCAGAATATGATAGCAATTCCGAGACAGTTAGAGATACCCGTTCTTCATCTTCGCACAGGTAAGCTGGGGAAACCAGCTCTGTAGCATTTCTTATTGCTCCCAGAGGTAACACATCTCTTGGACCAGGCAAGGGAAAAGATGGGGCAAGGAATTTCAGGCGTAAGACTGAAAACAGTGTGTCACAAAAAAATCTCGGGGTGTGCAAACCTGAGGATGCAGTAAATTCGTGAATTACAGAAAAACAGACTCGCGGACCTTGAGATAAAGAAAATCCAGTGCTCCAGTTTCAGGAAGCGCAGCTTTTGTCTTTGAGATATTGTACGTGCTGGGCCGGGGAACAACAGCAGCAAAAACAACAGCCACGGCAATAGCAACAAACTAGGGGGAGGCGATCTCCGACAGAGCTCCCTTTTATCTTTCTGATGGTCTCTTTCCCGACAGAAAGGGCAGAGGGGGTGCAGCCTCGGAAAAGCCAGCAAACCGCCGGAGAGGCACCTCCAGGCTGT
>JAVJGH010000050.1:14785062-14813574 GCA_035590175.1 Aviceda leuphotes
CCGATCTGCTGTAAAAAAAAAAAAAAAAATTACTTTCTTCTATCTGTTAAAAAATTCGTAGTAGTTTCACTCAATAGCCCCTGCTCTAAGGTTTGAGGATTTGGTGAATAACAGCTCCATGTTCACGTTATCCATTCCTTCACCGTAAATCTTGATCGCAATCCACCAGATTCTGATAATTTCAGAGAAATGTCAACAATGACCCCAAGACCTCTTCCCTGTGTGGTAACTCTCAGTTCTGAGTCTGTGGTTGTGTAGATGTGGTTCAGGTAATTTTTTTTGCAGGTACATCGCTTTATGTCTATCTGTGTTGAAGCTCACCTGTGTCTCTTTTGCCCACATGCTCTGTTTTGCAAGACTCTTCTGGAGTTTTTGTGCCACAGATAAAGCATTTGGCTCTCTAGTGACAGCTTATGATCATACACAGACTTGAAGATTTCGCAGTTTACTCTTTTCTTCAGGTCACTGATAAAGTTGAATAAACCCAGTCCCAGCACCAGACTTTGTAGGTCTTCACTGTTGACTCTTCTCCATCCTGAAAAGAGAACCTTAAGCCCTGGTCTTTGCTTCCTGTCCTTCAACCAGATTTGTCTGTAAAGGGACCTTTCCTCCAGCACCATGGCAACTTAATTTCTCTAATAACCTTCAGTTGGAAAAAGCTTTTTTGGAACTCTAAATATATTATGTCCTCTGGGTCACCTTCACCCACGTGCTTTGTAGCAGCATCACAGGACTTCATCAGGATTTCCTGCTGCAAAAGCCATTCTGGTTCTTTCCCAACAGATGGTGTGTATCCACCTGCTCAACAGTCCTGTTCTTTCATGTGGTGTTGACATAACTGCATAATTTTGCTAATGATACATTGTCTAGTCTTTCACCAAAAGACATGATACCTTTCAGTCTAGTTCTGAAGAATTTAACTGCTCTCGCTCCTTACCAAGTAAAAATAGCAAGTCAACAGCAGAAATGGAAACCAGGTCTCTTGACAGTTGTCTGTTAGACAAAAGTACTTTTCTTCATTATTTTTGACATGGTATTCCCTAGACCTTCTGGACGTTCCCTGGAACTTCTGAATAGCCAAGTTCCTAACACACTATTTTATGTACTGAACGTTATTGTTCTGTCATTATGCTATTGGTAGAACATGGAGTGCATGTATGATATGTGCTTATACGTACATACATATGTAGTAATGACATTTTCACAAAGTAAATGCCATCCTATGTATGAAGGCTGTGATCTGAGTACATTTAAGAGTTGCTAACAGTCACTCATTGCTAAATAGAATCATATATAGCTCCAATAATCTTTTCAAAATTAAAAATTAGTAAAACCACTGTCTGCCATGAGTATGGATTGGGCAGCAAGATGGTTTACGTAACTGCCAAACCCCAAAATGTGACAAACTGCTCATAACAGTCATAAAAAATGAATAAGCAATACTTCTGCACAGACTAGAAGCATATCTTGTTAACATGTGTAGAGATATGTCTGGCCATGGACAGGTTGACAGCTAAAGAGCTCTGAAGATATGTTTACTTCATAGTGAGACTTCATGCACTGTTGCTAATCAGTTACTTTATTTTATTTACCACAGTTCCATAGCATTTGTCTTTGTATATTGGCAGCAGTCCTCCTGAATGCCCTTCCTATAATAAAGAATACATCAGATTTACCCCTGGTGTAACAGGTGTCTTCAGTGGAGCTGGCCCAGAAATTCATTTGGCTCAGTATCTCTTGTTAATGCGATACTTGGGATGACTTGAGTTACTCAAGTGCTTTCATTTTTGTGATGATATGGTAAGGTATTTCCTTTCAATGATCCCTTTCTCAGGCGGAGTTTAAGATACCCTGCTGTTTCTCATGATAATGACAAATCTTTTTACCAGATGTATTACTTTCCAAAACAAATTTCCAGCATATGTAGATGAGTGTTGTTTCCTTTTGTTTTAATTCCATTTTCCTTTCCATAGTTTTTCATTCAAAAAGCTTTATAATACAACTCAATTTGCCCAATGTCTCCATCAGGAAATCCGTGTCATTTACATCCATTTTATATATGACACATGTAAATGGCAAAATATTTATCCAGGTGCTCATCTAGGCCAATAGTAAAATTGAACTCAACAAGCCTAATCTTTGATCTTCAACTACATCTGCTGGGTTGCTGGATCTCCACCTATTTTTAAGCTAATCTGGCATTTCTACCTTTGCTCTCTGTGTGCCACCCATTGAGATAGGTTGTGATATTATAGTTAGGTTCTCCAGATTCAGGCTACCGTTTTGGGGGGGAAAGTTTGATTTCACTTCAATGATGTAGGAAGGTGGCAGCCGTCCTGAGGCAGTATCAGGAACTGCCTGGGGATGTGGGCTGGTTGTTTTCCCTGCAAGCCAGGGAATGGAATGCCACAGGCACTTCGCCATAGCAGCACTAGCTCTCGGCTAAACTTTTATTTAGTTTGTTATTTAGGAAAGGCAGAGGAGGTGAGACTGGCATGGCTCTTGCCTTTTATTGGTGTTTTGGGTCATCAGCTTACAGCAGACACTTTACAGCAGTCTCTTTTGAGTGCCAAGTTGATTTTCTGCCTTTCAGGTGTTGTGTAAAGGTGGACAGTATTCACTTTTCTGTTCTAAGTATAAAGCTTAGAGCAGTGCAACTTACAGCTCAGCTGGTGCTTTCTGATTCCATAACTGTTTTCTAACTTTACATCATGGTTAGGAAATGTTTAAGGTATTCTGGGGCCAGACATGTTTAATGACTTCAAACATGTAGTTCTTCTTGACTGCTTATATTCAAAGTGATGCATTAAAACATTTACACTAATTCTGGACACTTTTGACTCTGATTTTGTGCATTACAGTTTTTTTCTTGTTAATAAATCTTCCCTATTTAGAATGCAATTAGTTTTCTTAGGGTTCCATTTATTCCATCTTTGTGCTGTGGAAGTCTGAGCACAAATGACAAATTTAATGCAAATAAGCTTTGTAATATACTATGCTGAAAAGCATTCTGTGGTTTGGCATTCAAGACTGGAGGTGGGTAAAATTAAAATAGGAACTGCAGAGGATATCTGGGTGATGTGTGATTGGATTTAAAATCTCAGTTTGGAATTTGCTCCTAAAATATTTGTTTTGAATTAGAGTCATCAAAGGACCTGCTTATTAGTGTCAGTTTAGATTTAAACAAAATCTTGTAACAGCCATTATTCTCAAAAGATTTAGTCAGAAAATGGTCAAAAGGTCATGCAAATCATGGTTACTGTGCATTCATGATACCAGTTTAATTAATTTCCAGCTCAAGGGTATTTTTTTTTCCTAACCCACCTCAGAGAATTGTGGACATTTAAGCTTTAGCTATATTTGACTGAATGTCAGAACCACAGCCTGACCACTGTATGGATCACAAACTTGGTACAAATGATATTTACAGTTTACCTCACTCATAGATCATATTTTCATAGCTAGCCTGTCTGGCCTACAATCCAGCTGGGGATTCCCCATCTCAGTCTCAGTTTTCTCATCACCTTTATGATTTCAGTCACTTAATATGTGTTTTTGGAACTGGAGGAGGTCCAGAGCTGTCTTTTATTTGGGTGGGTTTCAAGATAATTTAATTATTAGTGAAATCAAACTAACTCCTGCTAAAAAGAAATATTGTGGTGTAATTTCAGTGAATCACATAGCCAGAATTGTTCTTTGGGTCTTGGATTTCCTCTTCCCCCACATCATGGTTTAGTTTGGCTCATTCCTACTGTGTATGTGTGAATAGTGTGAACACCCGACTTTATCTTGTTATATTGGAAGATTTTGGCTGCTGTTTTATTCCCCGAGCAGCATTTCCTTTTTCTAGTTCACTGATTTGGATGGTTTTGTTCTTTCTTCCAGGCTTGTCAGGTTGTAGTGTCACTATTTTCCTTCTTTTGGAGTGTTTCTGTTGGACTCCACCTTCTTTCCATTCTTCAGCTCTTATAATTTTATTTTGCCTTACCAGGAACTTTTCAATTACATGATTTTAAATTGACATGTTCTTATTTACCAGACTAAAATGAGTCATAGAAGGCCATTGTTGTCGCTGAAGTTCTGTGAAAGCATCAGCAGGGTTCTGATGAAAATTTGCCTGTTTTCCTGGCTGTCTACCCAGGAGATTACTGGGGATCTGTGAACTGTCCCTTCTTCAAAGCAGCAGTGAAATTGGAGACTTTGGTGTTTCTGAGCTCCACAGTCCTCAGTCAGTTCTGCAATCTGGAGACCTAACCATAGCTAGCTCTTGGCTCCTGGGTCCACAAAAAGATCTGAGACTTGCATTTGGCTGTGGATTTGAGAACTTTGGTTCACCCTGTAAAACCAGGAACCTGGGAACTCTGTTAATTCAGGCTTGTTCACTGTTAGGACAATAATTAGGTCTCCATGTGGTAGAGCTGAAGCCTTTTAATTTTTTTTACCCACAAACCTCCCCTTTCTAGAGCTTGGAGTTGGAAGTCTCACTTCTGAGCTTCAGGGTGCTCAGGGTTTTCAGGGTGCCAGCTCTCTGGGAGGGCTGTCAGAGGGATGGGAGCCTATCAAAGTAGGGGAGAGCAGATGAAATTTCAAGTTGTGAAATATTGCATTGAAGTTTTCAAACTAATTTTGCTATTCTTAAACAGCCAAAAAATCTTAATCCAAAGTGAAAAATTTTGGAAGGCATAATTTTTCATACTGAAACAGAAGAAATTTTCATCAATAGTTACTTCATTTTCCCTTAGTTGCACCTGTCTTTTACTTTGCTGGAATTTTAATGTGAATAAATAAAGTATTTCATTCATTCTGATTACTCTGGAAATGCCTCCAACACAGAGAGATTTCAGATTTAATGTACCAGATTGAACCTCATCTTGCACCAACAGGGACATTTTGGAAGGGTAAGGAAAAGTTCCAAGGCACTGGCTATTGCTGTTTGCCACACAAGCACTAGATGTACATTGCTTAGGGCAAGGAGCCAAACCAGCCTTGGCAGATTGAGCACAGGAGCACACCACAGTTTTCTGTGCCATTCTCTTTCCCTGGTTTGTTATCTATGTAAAATTTATTTGTGTTACAGATGTGTTTGACACAACAATGTTATTCTAGTGAGGCAGTAGACAAAACCCTACACCCTGTTGCTGGAATTTCAAAATATCACAAAATTATCAGCCTTTTCTTTGAGCTTGGAGTAGGTGGCACAGGTAAAACTGCTACATGATCCATAAAAATCCTATTTTGTTAAAGTGGGTTGCAATTTTTCTATTGGCAACGTAATGAAATATCTAAATAATGGTATGCCACTGTGGTTTTTCAAGTAACTTGTTTATTATAGAAGACTAGAACTAAAACTTTAGAGTGCAGTTTCAGCTGAAATGTCACTTTTCTGTCTATCTGCCTGAAGTTTGCACTGGTTTTTTCTCCTGTTTGTTTTTTCCTTTTGGGCATCACTACTTATGGGATGAGGTTTTTATTATTTAGCATTAGGTATATCATTTAAGAACAGAGGCTCCATAGACATAGTCAAAGGAAGTTCCTATTAGACTAGAGTCACAGTCTCCATTCACATATTCTTTATGTGCCTAAGCTTCTAACTTACCTAAATAAGGTACTGAAACTTAGATGGCATTAATACCTTCTTCATTTTCTGTTATAATAATCAACTTCATCTCTTCACTACTCTTAGATCTGTTTTCTCACTTCTGTAATGTGAGTCATATTTCTCACACTCATATATTAATATACATTCTCTTGAAAAAAACCCAGAAAATCACTTCTGGTCATCTTCATTCACCTCTCTGTTCTTAATCTTTGATCATCCCTTTGGAAGTGTCTTGTGAAACAGGTAAAGCTGTTAGAACATGTCATATATTCATCGTCTCAAAACTTTGTGCCTGTGTAGTGGTAAGAGTCTCTAGGATAGCTGACCATTTAAATAACAGCTAATTCAATGTTTACTGGTTATATCTAATCTGCAGTGAGTCCAGGAGCGTACTAACCTTTGTGAGGTGAATGACTTTCCAGGCAAGCACAGGAGCTGTTTTACTAGATCAAACTAGTGGTGGTTCTAATTTTGTGCCCCAAACTTCTGTTTCGGAAGACCAAAAGGCAATATAAAGGGAAGTGAGGGAAAGCATGATCCATCTGGGAAGATTCTTCCAAATTAATGTCCTGAAGCATGAACACTGATGGAGCCCATGGTCCTAATCCAGAGGTTGTTTAAGGCAATGAAAGAATACCTCTGGCTTGAAAAGACTCAGTATCTAGCATTTTGGCTTTTATGTTTTTGGTTCTATTTTCACTTGTTTTTCTTTATTTCACATTAACCTCGGCATTAGGGCCCTTCTATTCTGAACGCTTTTTCGCTTTTGAAACTTGATTTTCATAGGTATGTCTGTTCCCAATGTGCACTTTATTTCTATTTTGGTTGTAGTGTTGTTTAAAAAAAAAAAAAAAAAAAATCAAGTCTTTCTCTAAACACCTTGTTTTTCCCACATTGTGTGAGTGGGAAGGCATTTTCTCCCTTGTGGGATCCATATACTGACTCATTGTATTAGTTGGAAAAGTAGTTTGTCTTTAGATTTCTAGTTTTGTGTCTATTCCTTTTAGATTTAAGTTTCTCTGTTAAGTCCATAATAATATAAATATTTTCCTAATCCTGGAATTGGCAGACCTCCTTTGGGTTTCTATGCCAGGCTTTCATATTTTCAATAATGTGACCCTCAATAAAGAGGCAGCTGGATAAAGTCATAAAACAGGCTTTAAAAAACATGGAAAACCACATACTTTAATTTGCTGTCTTGGTATCCATGTCTAAATCAGTAACTCTAAAACTTGTTGCACTTAAAAAATGGTACTGAAAATCATTAAGACAGCATGTCTGCAGGGTACTCTTTGATTTCTGTTTATGCATAGTAGGAGACTGAGGTTGGACTGGAGGATTTGGGAAGTTTGGCTTTGGAGTGGTCAAGGCTGGAATCTCTAAGCCTGCTGTTACTGGACTGGAGTGGGTGACATTTGATCTATCGGTGTCTGTAAGCTGAAGGATTGATCTATTTGCAACACAAAATACAGACTGACATTTCCAGTGTGCAGGTGTACTCTGCTGAGAAAGGCAGATCCCTACCATGGGAAAAGTGAGTCCTACAAATCCATCTTTAATGCCAACCTTTTGTGGCCCGCACAGCCGAAGTGGCCCGGTACTGCTGTTCTCAGATAGACTGCTGAACAGGGCATAATTCTGAATATGCAACAGAACAGCCTGTATCAAATGCAGAAATTTAAACATAACATTTCTTTTCAGTGTCCCTTGGCTGTGTGCAGAATTCTTTCTCCCTACTCCATCTTACTGCTGTGAGCAATACAATAATCTTCTGTATATTTTTTCAGAACTAAATTGAAACAATTTTGGCAAATGTAGCAAGACTTACTGACTTGAGGAAGCACTTTTTTTCCTAAATTAAAGCTGTTAGATATGGGTTTTTTAGTAGAACACGCAGAGAAATTAGGAAATTCCTCAGTTGCTCTCTTCTCCTTTTCTAGATAAATGGGATCTAACATAGACTGAAAGAGAAAACATACTATGGATGAGCTTTGTGGTATGATGATGACACCATATTGCAATGCTATATACACTTGTAACAGGTCACTGTTCACTGCATCCATTGTACAACTGCTACTCAGCTGTATCTGATAATATGGTACTGACGTTCCACGTTATATAGGTCTTAGCAGACCATAGGGGCTTTTTAAGCCAAATTGTTAGGTAATTTGTTCACCATCTTGCTAACATTACGAGTCATTCCTTACAATTTTTTTCAGCTCTTTTCCAGTATTCCCATTTCACTTTAGTCCTTTAGTAAATTAAACTTGCTTAGACTTTTCTTGAATATTTTCCCCCATCCTATCAGGTCTACCCTGAGGAAAATTTTTACAATGCAGAGCTTAAGGTGTCTTTAATTAAATTTAAAGATTTTGGTATTTTTGGCATTGGTTGATTCTTTTGACATACGCAACCATCTGACTCTGTGCTACAGATCGATCGTGCATTATTTTACTGCGCTTGGGAAATCTTTTCAGAGATGGAAATATAAAAAAAGTTACATGGATCAACTACAGTTTTCATGATTCTTATGAAATAGAATAGAAACCACATTAAATGGCAGCATCAGTTGGCAATTCAGTTTTCCTTTATTCTTATTCCAAGATTATGCAAAAAGATCACTTATTGTATATTTTGTTTAACAAGTACAACACTATACTATCTTTGTGTGAAAAAAATTGTAACAGCATTTGGTCTTTGCATGTTGTATTTTTTCACCCTCAAGAATTATGCTAAACTCAAGGATAGCTGGGGTCAACCAGGGTGAAGAAAGCTCAAATATTCCACTTGGCCTCAAACCATACCAGCTGTGCTCCTTTTTTCTCATTAGGCTCAGGCTTTTTGGCTTGCACAAGCTCTTTCCTTAGCTTTTGCGTGCCTGCAGTGCTGAAGCTGGTCAGAGTCCTGTCACTAATTCCCAGGATTCAGTTTTCTCTTGCTGTTACTCGCATGTGTAAGATCACAAGGTGAGTAGGGAAGGCGGCTGAAATCCCCGGGCGGTCTAGGAGCCCGAGGGAAGACGAAGTCCTGGGTGGACAAGAAGCAGCCTTTCTAGGGCTAAGTGTGTGCCGCCGACCTAACCAGGGCTGAGTAACTTGGCTTTGGGTCGACGTTTTCAGCGGCATAGGCTGGTGTGAAAGCAGCCTTTCGTTGACGAATCACTGAAACTCCTTTGCACAGTGATAATTGTAATGGGCAGCTCGGTGATTACCACAGCAGAACAGACGTTCAAGTGTCTTCTACTTCAGGTTAGCTAATACATGGGGAGCAAACACACAGACTGAAAACCAATGTAAGAGAGAATAAAATGCTTTGAGATGGTTTTTCTTAGTTCAAAATGTCATTTTATTTGAAAATCCTACAGTAGAGACTGTTTTGTGTCAGACAGCATCTCCCTGCTGTACACGAGTGTTGTTGTGTCAGGAAGCAAAGCCATGTGGAGAGGCGTGGGACTGAGGATTTTCCTCCAAGGCATGTTTTTTTCCAGTCTGACCAATCTGCTGTACAACTCCGTTCCTCTCTCCTTTCCCTACTCAAGTCTGAGTCCACAGTCAGGACTGATCCTGCATTTATCTGAAAGAGCTTTCCTGGAGTTATGAACAGCATGAAAGTAACTTTTGCATTTTTTTACTATGCTGTCATGTGTTTGGAGATACTGAAACATCTTAAAGAAGTGAGAGTGAAGGTAGCATATTCAAGAAGCATTTAAAAATAGGCCATGCAGTCAGAGCTTGTTCAAGAAGTAATCTATACTAAAAATTAAAACAAATTAGGGTACATGGATATTTTTAGGAATAACATTTTGGCACACCAACTTTTCTGAACACTTTCAGGGTCATATCTTTGCCATTCTTCCTTAGGTGGGAGTCCTATTGAAACTGGTGAGAGTTGTGCCAGCATAAATCTTTGACCCATGCTTTTCCCTAATATGACATTTTTTTCTTGAATGACCTCCTGGCAACCTTGTTGGTAAGTCATTTGTCATGTTTATTCTCTGAGTAAAAAGTGGCTTCCATCTGTTCTTAATCTATGTTCCCTTTAACTTCTATTTTTGCCTCCTTTTTTCTGTCATCTGTGTTGCATTGAAAATAGAGTTTCTGGCCAACTTTATTTATCCCCATGTAAGGGGTTGTAATCATTGAAATAAATCTCTTGGCAGACTTTTCTTTAAGCCTAGACAACCACAGTCATCAAGCAAAAATAAATGACGGGGGCAACAGCTTCAAATAAATTATTGAAGTTTTTACTTAGATGCCACTCTTCAGACTGGCTTGACTAATACTTTCTTTTTTTTGGCACCCTGAGCTCTTCCAGCTCCCAGCTTTACAGGCTGATTTTGCTCTATTTTATTCTTTACCTGGTATTTTCTGATCTAGTCTGTCCCACCAGCTGTTCATTTTAGGCAAAGCACATGTGTGTGGTGTGTATACTTTTTCCTGACATGTATCAGTACATACATGATTTCTTAGGTTCTCCAATAAAGTCTACAGTAGTTTTGGTGAAAAAATGGAGCACTGTTTGGAGAAAAAGTAGGAGATTAATTACTACAGTGTCTGCTTCTGATAATAAAGTTAATGTTTTTTTCCTATTAATGCTAATTTCTCAGCATGCTGCTACTTTTAAGATAGAAAAACTCAGCTTCTTCCAAAACACTATTGCAATGTGTGTTCCTCTCTTGTGGAAATGAATGTATTCCCATTCCCTCTAGACCATTTAAAGACACTGTTTGATTTGGCTTTCTTTTCCTGATTGGGAGGGTGGAGAAGAAGAAAGAAGGCTCCTTCTCTGAATCCTTTGATCAGCAGAATGAAATCTAAAATTGAGGCTAGCTCTACTTTATTTTTTTTTTCTGTCCATGGGTGAAATATACTGCTTTTTCAGAAAGTCTGAGTAACTGGAAACTAGGCAGAAGAAACACAGATGGAGCTCAGATGAAAGCCATGGAAATCCATGCAGGAGGTTATGCAGAGAGTTTTCAGAACAAGCTCCTGAGAGCTTGGAGAGACCCTTACTACTCCTGAAGGCACTTCATGCCACTTACTCACTATAAATCAGAACTGTGGATTTGAATCCAGGCAGAGTTTAGACTTAAGCAGTTCCCTTTCCCTTTGGAAATGATGTTAGATACGATAAGGTGGTTCATGAAGCAAGTTGTTAGTAAACCTGCTTTATTTTTCTCATACTCCAATCAGAGAGCGACATCTATCACAAGAGAACTAGGCAAGGTTAATCAACAAATCATGCTAATTTTTATTGAGCCAAATTTTGAGTTTCTCACTAATTTTAACTGATTACTACTGTACTCTTTGAGGTCAGCAGAAATAAGGGCTAGCTAAAAATTCAGTCCACTGCATCATCTCATCAACAGTACTTTTTCCTTGTTGAGCCTGGTAGGAGAGCTCATTCTGAGTTGTACTTATTCACACTGACATACTGAAAAACTGAGAAGCTCTTGTTAGATACAGAAAATGTATGATATTTTGGATGCTGTGCTGTGTCACAAAAAACTGTCAGTATAAAAATTCTGTAATCTCAAATAAACAGAAATTGGCAAGAGTTCCACTTAACCAGAGCAAAGAAACGTAGACAATCGGACCAACTATGTGTGTGTTTCAGTACAAATATTAAAAGCCTGGAAAAACAGTATTAAAACTAAAGTTACTGGTTATAAATGAGAATGTTGATGTAATAGGCACATTACAAACTCAGTGGAAGAAAAATAATCAATGTGACGGGCACGTCAGTGACCAATTACATGGGAAAGGCAGGTAAAGTCATGCCTGTCAAAGAGAAGATTTTTTTTGTCTTGAAATAAACATAGTCAAACCTTACAGATTAATTACACCACAAAAGCAAAGAGTTCCTCCAGACTGAAATTACAAGATTAAACAGGAAAAGTAGAACTGTAGCACCACAGGACTGCAGTACAATATTAGGACTGTAGTACCAGCTGTCCTACCTAAATAGTGGCATTGCCTGTGACAACCTAAACAAGGTCAAACGGGGCATTGAAGAGGTGAAACACAATAACAGTGGGAGACATTATTTACCAAATTGCGTTTGGGTAAATGGGCTGTGTGTGTGTGTGTGTGATTCTGAGTAAAATTTTAGTTTTTTTAAATGATTGCTTATACAGAGGCTATTTTTTTATCTTGCGGGGGGGGGGGGGGGAGAAAGCAATTCTAAATAATTCTAGGACCTGGTCTTAGACAGTGACAGAAAGACCTTGTTCAAAATACAGCTAGAACCTCTGTGTGAAAGCAACTAACGTACTTAGATGCAGTATTTTTGAAATAGCAAAAAAAGGGGGAAAAAATCTCCCATGGCAATGTTTAACTTCAAAGAGAAAACTACATTAAAATGTTAAAAGTATTTGAAAAGAAAGAGAGCCAAAATTTAAAATGTTTATAGGAGTCATGCAGATTGTTTAAATATGGGACCTCACTGCAAGCTGACTTCCAGAAAAAAGCTTTAGAATACCAAAAAAAGGTTTGCATAGCTAAACAGCAGGGTGAAGGAGTAAGAGGATGTCTCTTATTAAAAGTGCTTCTTTTATTAGCAGTAAAAGGGTTTTCTTCAAGTTGAAGTTGTGCCTAAATGAGGAAAACAAAGCATAAACAAGTTAAATGTATAAACAAAATAAGGAAGGCCAAAAGAGATTTTGAAGAACAACTTGGCAAAAACTACTAGTAAAGCCATTCTCAAGCTGTCTTTAAGTAGGTAAAATCCTGACAGAATATCTACAGAACCAGTAAGTGATCAAAGTAGGGAAGGTATTTAGGGACATACCCACTCTGGCGCATTTCTCTGTCAAGAACATATCAGATTTGTCACCAGTAAAAGCTTTATTAGAAGAGAGTGCAGAAGAAACTGGCAACAATGAACAGTAAAAAATTACCAGGACCAGATGGTATTCATGCAAGTTAAAAGAACTAAAGTACAAAACTGTCAAGCTAGTAATGATGGAGTAATGCTTAAAAGTTTCCTGGTCTGAAAAAAATGGAGGTGATAAATGTGACACCTAATTGGAGACATTGGTAGGAGCTGCAATATTCTCTAGGCCTGCTTCTAAATCATTAGATTTATGGGTAAGTATGATAAAAAGGGGAAGAATCAGCATAGCATTCATAGAGGAACCCAAAATCTCTAAAATTTCTTTGAAAAAGTAACTGAACATACGGACAACATTGATCCTTTCGATAGAAGCTAGGTGGTCTTCCAAAACTCATTTGAGCATGTCCTTCATCAAAGGCTCTTGAAGAAACTTAAGTATCATAGGATAAGACATACAGGTCTCACAGTAATAACTAATTAAAAAATAAGAAACAAATAGTAAGAATATATTGTCCATTTTTGGAGTGGAGGGAACTCATCACTAGAGATCCAATAAATCTGTAAGAGCCTGTGATGTTCAGCTTACGAATGTTTTGAAAGATACAGGGAGGGGAGGGGATGCCAGAGGTAGCGAAGTTCACCAATGGCACTGACATTATTCAGGGTAGGAGAAATGCAAAATTGCTGTAGGTGCTTGCAGCAACGTCTCATGATACTGATGGACAAGATTAATCATTAATAAATACAAGATAATACATGTGGGGGGTAGGTCTTAACTTATGTATGCAGATGTGACTTAGAGTTACAATTGCTAGTTCTAAAAAAAACCAAACCCAAACAACCACTGTGTTCAGCAGAGGACAAAAAAGCAAGCAGTGTTTGAAAACTTTGAATAAAGAACAAAATAGCAAACATCACCATTCTGCTACACAAACCTGTTGTACACCCAAATCTTGATTTCTGTTTGCACTTTTGGTCTCTTCTTAGGAAACAGACCTCTCAAAGGGTAATCAGAAGTGTGGAAGAGCTTGTCTGGAATAGCTTCCATAAAGGTCACAACCACCTAAAGTTGGGCTCTTCAGTCTGGGAACTCAAGGATGGAGGGAGGATCTGTAACAGCATATGCAGCACAGAGAAACTTAATGAGGAATGACATTCCCTGTTTACCAAATTGTTCACCAAATGCATGGTGCACCTGCTACTGGTGGCAGGTTCGAAACAAGCAAGAGGAAGGGATTTTTTTGTACAATGCATAGCTGAAATGCGAAGTTCACTCTCACAGGGTGTTGTGGGTGCCAGTAGGTTACAGGGATTCAAAATGTTATTTAACAAAATTCATGGAATTAAAATGCAGTTAGGGCTGTTAAAAACTATGACCTCAGCTTAGGAAGCCCCCCAAGCTGCTGCTTTTTAGAAGCCTGGATAACATCCTGCGGGAGCATCGGTACAGGCTTGCATCTTGTACTCTTCCCTCAGCAACTGCAGTGCCTGCTCCAAGAGGGAAACTGCAGGGCTAGGCGAGTCGCCGATCTCACCAGGTGCAGCCATTGTATTTGCTTTAATGAAATATGACTTACTGCACCGTTCTTATTGCAACCGTTCCTATTTATTCCAATCCAACCTTTATTTTCCTTGTAGCTCTGTATTAAAAAAAAAATCCCAAACAAGAGCTTTGTTTGTTAGCATTATTCGGTCACGGGGCCCTGACGGATGGGTGGGGAGAGGATGTGACTAGGAGGCCTGGAAATTCACCCCTCAGTCCCTGCCCGGCTGTGTGGATGTCGTCTTTGCTCGTGTTTCACGGCCTAAAGAACCTCCGCTTGTAGGGTGGGGGTGATGACTGCCTTGTGCAAGACCGGTGCCTGTACAGCAGAGTCCTCGTTGGCTGGACTGCAGTGGTGGTACCTTTTTTGTCCAGACAAACCTCATTTTTTATTGTTGTTATTTGCGGGTTCCTTTCAGAGGGGCACTGCCTACATCTTCCCTTCGTATCGTCCCTGCTCTTTTATATCTCCTCTTTTGCTTACTACTGAATGTTTACTGGGTTAATGCTGTGTTTCTTCCATTCCTCCTCACCCCAATACATGACCTCTGAAGTAGATGGTCCTGGGAAAAGACTTTATCCATGCTTTCTAGCTGTTTTATTTTTATTTGAAGCAGATTATAACTGGTCTTGAGGGAGAAGACTTGGGTTTACTTGTTGTTTGATTTTAAGCATTTTGCTACCAAACTGACTTATTTTGGTTTTAAGGATTTCTTTATTCCTATTTTTCAAATAGTGCAATGCATTTGGAATAGACATTGTAAACATATAATTCTTAGGTGCTGGCATCATTCTGTTTCTGGTGTGATTTCAGTGGCATTATTTCTGCAAAATTTTGAGAATACATGGCGACATCCCATCTCTGAGAGTATTTTAGGAAGTTTCTGTCAAATTGATTTTGCTGATCCTCTCCTTATTTCCTTGTATTTGTTGCATCCAATTCTGATTTTCAGAAAATTGGAGCAAAATTACATTTATTTCAATGCAAAAGTGGTAAGGTCTTCTTTAACTTTGGTTTTTTTTTCCCCCCTCTTCCATCTTCTCAGAGCAACATTTAAGTCAGCTTCTGTACTTCAAACACAAGACTAGTCCCTTTTGATTTTAATGGGGTCATATCTCTTCAACAGTTGTTAGCCCCAAGTCGTGAAAGTAACTGGGTACATAGAAGAAATTGTTAAGTCTTGAGTGCAGAGTTGAAGAGAGGATATAGAGAAGGTTAGCCAGTGTGTTGAAGACTTTGCAGCAGTGGGCAGGCTGCATAGATCTGTGCCGCTGCTTGCATGAAAAGCATGTGCTCTTGTACGAGTCCAACACTGTAAAACCAGAAGAGATCATTTTGATAATTTATTACAAGCTATGATACCGACCATCAGCATTCCTTGGTTTCACTTGTTTGAACTAGGCATGTTTTTTTTAGGAAAAACAACTAATTTTAGTTTTAAAATTGTTGTAGTAGGAAACCCATCAAACCCACGTTAGCAAACTGTTAACTGTTTTAGGCAGTTTTTGTCCCATTTAATATCCACCTTGTTGATTATTTTTTTTAATTGTTCTAGTTTCTCAGTCAGAAATGCCATATAACACTAGATAAATGCCTAGGACACATGCCATACACAAAATATTAATGGTGTACAAGCCACAAGCTGGTGATCTCAGACTTAATAACGTGTTACAGAGTCGCCTGTTGTCAGGAGCGTAGCAAAGAGAGAAGGCCCATTTTGTGTCCAGTGAGGCAGAGCAGTGGGTATGAAGTCCTTGGTTCCCACTGAAAAGTGACTGAAGGCAAAAACTTCTGGTGTGACCACTGCTGTCAGCCCTAACAGGAGTGTAGGGACAAACACTGAAACATTTTTTTTAAACTATCTACAGAAACTTGCCCGGTTGCTTGAGTGAAGCCTGCTGAAGAAAGACACTCTACCACTATCACCTGCTGCTTATCATTATTTTTTTTTTAATTTAGCTTCCACTGATAATTCTGGAACAGCTTGAATGGACAATGTAGAGCTAGAGTTTAGCTGAAGGCCAGGCCCTGCCTTGCTATCACAGGATTTTGGTAAGGTGAGATAACAGAGAAGAGCTCAAGTGAGAAATTGTCTTCGGAAGTCTTTGCTAACAGATTTTTGGATGCAGAGGTACCACAAGAAGGGGAAAAATGAGCATTAAGGTAGATCTGGAAATAGATCACATAATATAATCATATTTTGTCACACAGTTATGCTCTTCTGATAGTCATTTCATATGGTATTGAAAAGAACTTTATTTGTTTGTAATGGGCAAAATGTGGATGTTGAGATCTCACTGCGGTAGTCTATGTCGTAGCCTAATTATTTCTTTTTTTTTTTCTCTCTGTAATTTCCTCGTATAGGTGGAAAATGTTCGGTTACTTGATCGTTTATCTTCAAGAAAAGCTGCACTGGGAACCTTGTATTTAACAGCTACCCATGTCATATTTGTGGAAAATGGTTCTGAAACTCGTAAGGAAACCTGGGTATGAATTTTTTTTTTTTTTTCAGTTAGCTGTAAGTGTGTGGCATTTTATTGATGGTAGTTTGAAAATAACTTGCAAAACAATTTCAACACAGTAAATTAGTTCATATGGACGCTTCTATAACTTCAGAGCATATGAAATTCCAGCATGGTAATTTTTGAAAATTTTCAATGTATTCTGGATATTGCAACACAGTAAGAGAAAGGACCTTCACTGTATGAATACCAGATGTGGTTGACCAAGGAACAGCTGCTGTAAACCACAGCACTACTCCCATCATCCAGGAAAAACTGAGGAGAAATGCTTTGAATGTGAATTAATACCTTGGCTCAGTCAGCTCTTGCCTCTCTCCCTGACTGCTTGTGCTGGATCACTGATTTTGTTGTTTTAAATTTTTTTTTTTCATAATGTAGTATTCTTTGTTATCTATTTTGATGAATCTATAACATACATTGCATATATATATATATATAGGTGTAAATATACCTCTGGTGTCATATGATTTGAGAGTCTTTTGTGTAGCTTGTTTATGAATCCTTTGTCCATTTTTGTACTAATTATTAACTCCATCCTCTTTTGGTCCCACTATTCCCTTCCTGATTTTTGTAGTAATGTTTCACCTCATCCGACACAGTATTTAGAATTATATCAGGACTACCATTCTGCCAATGAGGAGGCCCAACATTTTAGCTTAAATTGATGCTGGTTCATCTTTTCACTGTGCAGATAGATGAAAAGGGCTCTTTTTCTGACAACCGCTAGCTTACGCTAAAGCAAGCAAACAAAAAGCTTTGGATAGCATGACCAGGCTAATGACGGAGCAGCTGAAACACTCCAGAAGCGGTTCTTTGTCTGTAGGTGATGTATCAGGCACTGCTTGAGCCTGAAGCGGGAGTGAGGAACAGAACGACAAGACGAGGAGTGTGGGGATTTTCCAAAACAGTAGTGGAAGCTATTGTGCCTGCCCTGGCACATCATTAAAAATAATTGTTTTTCCTCCTAAAGATTTGAATCGCTTGGCATAACCGTTTTCAATTCCCTCGCAGGTTCTTCACAGCCAGATTTCCTCTATTGAGAAGCAGGCCACCACTGCCACTGGTTGCCCATTGCTGATCCGCTGCAAGAACTTCCAGGTCATCCAGCTGGTCATCCCTCAGGAACGAGACTGCCATGACGTTTACATATCTCTGATACGTCTGGCACGACCAGGTATGAGATGGAAACCAGCACAAAAGTGAATCCTCATCCTGAAGAGGGAGAATATAATGGAAGAAATGTAGCTGTGCATGTCTGTCCTTTGCAGGTTAAGAAAAAAGGTTTCATTAGAGATGTGTTATGAGAGAAAAGGTCTCTCCGCAGACAAGCATATTAAAATAATCACTTACGGAGCAATGAAGAAAGCACACTATAACAAGTAGTTCATTCCATGAAGTATGACATGAACTTTTGTTTAAAATAATACTCTAGGATATCACAGGCCATAAAATATATTATAATGTTATTTTATGTGTCACTGTTGTTTACTGTATGCCTTGTATAAGTGTGAATTTAGGAAAGTCCTGACAAGTCTCTAAATCCAGGGAACTTTCATGTTCCTGCTGTGACAAAAAACTTGCGATATATTTTGTGATCATGTCAAGATCTGACTTTGCCTTTCTGTGCTGTGCATAAATTTCTTAAAATCAGTGAAAGGTTTTGCAGCAAGTAGTTGATTTATTTTGCTGGACTGCCTGTGTTCAGCCTATTATTATCTGCATTTTGAATGTGCCCTTTTTGAATTTGTGAATTCAGATCAAGATCCTTTTGAAAACTTTCCTCTTTTCAATGGAAATCCAAGCATTGTGTCAAAGTCCGACATCCGATCCTCTGCATTATAGCTGCTCTCCTAAGAACCAGCTGACAAGGCTTCTGGATTGTTCATGTTAAATGATAATTGCAAAAATACACCACCAACCTCTGTCCTTTACTATTATTCTAACAGTATGCAAAGAAAATGTCTACCACAATCTGTACAAAGCTGACAACATTGGCTTTAATTTTGATCTTGCTAGGAGAACACCAATTTTATCTACTCGGGGGGGGAATTGCACAGTCAGCCAGCACAGCTACTGAACTTTATAAAGTACCTTCCATAATTATGATAGTAGTAGTAGTAGTAAGATGTAACTGCAGCAGGTGTAACTTGGTATGTTAGGTGATGCAAGATGAAAGTAATTAGAGAAATCTAAAAATAATGAGACCAATTCAGTCAGTTCTGCTCCGGTAAATCTGGATTAATTCCACGGACCTCAGCTGCAAGTATGCGTTCGTGCCTGCTGGAAGGAATGTAATTCTGTAATGCTCTTCCCCTGGAGCCAGGAGGAGGTGTGCGCACTGCCGTGCACCAGAACGGGACGCTTCGGTACAGGCACGCAGAGTGACGGGGGGCAGAATAGCTGTGGACCCTGCGCACAAGTTCAGTGGCAGACTGCAACGCACAAGAAGGTTCGAACGGAGAAGGTGTAATGGGAGCACTGGAGAATCAGCTCTTTGCATAGTTCAGCTGCACGGTAGTTTTCCTTCTCCAGCAAACTCCCCGGTCTTCATGTGAGGCAGGATAAAATCTTGCTTAAAATTAGAAGGCTCCAGCTGCAAGTTGGGCCAAATATACCTTGACAGTGCTCTGCCATGTAATTTTGTCTGGGCTCAAAGCTGTACTTTCTTTAGGTAATACAGTTACTCAGCATTAGAAGGTATGCTTTACTCCATGAGGAGAAAATTTGACTCATTCAGGCTCTATTTTCCATTCTCTGCCTGTTCTTTTCATTCATTCCACCGTAGGGGATCCTGAGTGAAGCCTGTGTCATGTACTGGCTTAATACATTCTATGCTATCTGATGTCCTAGTTACACTAAAGGAGCAAATTCATGTTTGATTTTACTCTTGCTAGTTGTTAATAGCATTTTAATAAGGTCAAGCTGTCAGCTGCATTTGGACTTTTTGCTTAATCAAGCCATTTTGTGAAACAAGCTGACCATAACAGTTATTACAGGTGTAATAGCAAGACTGCAGATGCTTATGGCAAAATAACTGTGAAAGATTAGGAAAGGTCCTATAAGTACAGGCAACGTGGTGATAACTGAGCTTTAAGGCACCAACAATTAATACTTGAACTTTTTTGTTACCACCTATAGATACCATCATGTAATAACACTTGTAATGTTGAGGCAGACATCAGTCATAAATAACCTGGATATATTTTAATAGCTGGATTTTAAAGGCTTCCCATGTGCCTGTGAACAGCAGGTCCAGTTGGAAAGAAAATCTGGATGCTTCTGACAACAAAGCAGTGAAAACAAGAGCTCAGATTGCTACCAAAAGCACATTTTATTAAAAAGAGCTCAGATTGGATTTATGGGTTATGCTAAAACTTTATGTTAGCAGATGAGAAACAAACCAGACTGTCTTCATAATCTGTGCCATGACAGAAATTTGAAATCAGAGAATACAGAAAGAGTTTAGACTGTCAGACAATGTGCAAACCGTTCTTTTCTTTCTCCTTACTCACAACTTTGTTGACTTTCCGTACTGTCCTGACAG
Organism: Aviceda leuphotes; assembly: GCA_035590175.1. Classification (NCBI taxonomy): domain Eukaryota; kingdom Metazoa; phylum Chordata; class Aves; order Accipitriformes; family Accipitridae; genus Aviceda; species Aviceda leuphotes. The sequence goes on from JAVJGH010000050.1 coordinate 14,805,106, forward strand.
AGCTAGCAAGAAGGTTTTTTTTCTTATGCTCGTGCTTTTGTGTGTGTATACAATCAATTTAATGAAATTTTTAAAAAGCAAAATATAACTTAAATTAAACCTTTAGAAGACATAATCAAAATCAAAGTAACAACTTTGATTGGAAAAAGGTGGGAGCCTGATTATTATTAATTTTGTTGTTGGTTTTGTGGTTGTTATTTTTATAGCTGTAAATTCCTTACTGTAGTATTCCAAGACTCTGCTTATTAGATATATATTACTAGAAAAGAAAGTGTAGTGTTTAAATTTTACTGATCTTGGTAAAATTATATTACGGAGCAAGAGTGTCAGTGGAGAACTATGAAAGCAGAGAGGACTCAGCTTGTGATTTACTTTACTTCAGTTCTAAAGTTAAAAACCTGTTGGTCAGAAAGTTTTCAGGAACTTAGAGCAACAGGATGAAACGTACCCTCATGACATAAAAATATCTTAAGTATCAATGAGAATGTTAATTTCAAGCTATATGCTGAATAGTTATTCATATCAGGGACAGCTGACATTTAATGGCAATGGTGTCTGGCTGCCATTGGTCACCAGGATTAAGATACTCTTTAGCATAAATACAGATATAGTCCTAAAAAAAGTTAAAAACTCCAGCACCAGAGAAGTTTCTTATATGGTCCTTGACCAAGGGTGACAGGTGGCATAGCTACTTAAACAGTTTCATGGCCATGATAAAATGATTGATGTAACATATGCTATTTTTATGCTATTACAACATCCATATCTTAAATGCCTTGGCTAATAATTCAAGGACAGAACTTTGCAGTCCACAAAACTAAGATTTCATTGAATCTATTAGAAACTTCCCTATTTAGGGACAAAGCCTTCTGAACTAGTTCATTTTTGGAAGATTGTGCTGCATAGTCCATTGTTCAGATCTTTTGTCTTTGCCACAGGACAGAGGTTACATTAATAAAGGGACTTCTAAGCTACTTCTGGCCAGCAAATTCTTTTGCAGAACAAGTGCTTATTCTGGCACTGACTTCAGTTTTCTTTGATTGAAAGCATATGTCCTCGTTTCGGCTGGGACAGAGTTCACTTTCTTCCTAGTACCTGGTACAGTGCTGTATTTTGGATTTAGTGTGAGAATAATGTTGATAACACACTGATGTTTTAGCTGTTGCTGGGTAGTGCTTGTCCTAAGTTAAGGATTTTTCAGTTTCCCATGCTCTGCCAGCGAGCCGGTGTGCAAGAAGCTGGGAGGGAGCAGAGCCAGGACAGCCGACCCGAACTAGCCAAAGGGATATTCCATACCATAGAACGTCATGCTCTGGATATAAACTGGGGGGAGTTGGCTGGGAGGGGCGGATTGCTGCTCGGGCATTGGTCAGCGGGTGGTGAGCAATTGCATTGGGCATCACTTGTCTTTTCTTGGTTTTATTTCTCTCTCTTTTTTTGTTATCTTCCTTTTCATTATTATTATTATTAATAATAATAATAATAATAATAATATCTCAAATATGAAACTGTTCTTATCTCGACCCACAAGTTTTACTTTTTTCAATTCTCCTCCCTATCCCACTGGTGGTGGGGCAGAGGGGGAGTGAGCAAGCGGCTGTGTGGTGCTTAGTTGCCAGCTGGGGTTAAACCACGACAGTGTATTATCAATGAATTTTGTCTTTGTGCTGGGGGGAGGCTTTTACAATTCAGTAGAGAAGAGGTCTAGCAGAACAGTACATTTAAAGTAGCACTACTACTTTAATAAGGCACACATATTTCAACATATGCAAATAAGAAAAGAGCACAGTACTTTCAAAGTATACTTGAAAATAGTTATAAACCAAAATATGTGCTTTTGTATAGCAAAGCATGCTATTTTAAAAGAAGCTACATAAAGGACAATACCAAGTTCTGCTTTTAAAATGTAATTTCAGGATGAGAAATCTGAAGTGGTTTACTGTGTTTGTTTGTTTGCTTATTTTTTTCAGTGAAATATGAAGAGCTGTATTGTTTCTCATTCAATCCAAAATTAGATAAAGAAGAGCGAGAACAAGGCTGGAAGCTTGTGGACCTCAGTGAAGAATATAATCGGATGGGTATTCCGAACAACTATTGGCAGATTAGCGATGTAAACAGAGACTACGGAGTGAGTTGTTGTGATTTGTCTGTTACAGAGGCTGTCTGTAAAGTAAAGCAGGAGTCTGACTGTGGACTACCATAGTGCTTAGCTGCAGGATCCCTTTGTGCTCAGTGCTGTACACACGTGTAGTAAGGTGCAGTTCTTCCACTCTTTCACATAAAAAGGCACGTAGAAACTGGCAGAAAGGATGTGTCTTCATTTAGCACATGTGGAAATGAAGCACAGAAAACATGTCCACAGTGTTCTAAATGTTAGTGCTTGGCTGCCTGGGGAGAAGTTTAAATAATACCTGATGTTATGTGTCTGAATGAGCATTTTCCTAATGCAGGGTTCTATAAAATTACTACACGGTCATTTTAAGAATAAAATTACTTGAAATATTGAATTTGGTTTTTTTCCTCACTGGCTATTCTTACAAACTTTTTGAAGCCTTTGTGATTGACTGTTAGTGTTTTCCACAGCCATCTGACAGGTCATATATCTTCCTAGGTGCCTGCTCTCCTGCCTAGTTCAGTCTTGTATGACTGAAATCCCCAGAATGTTAATTAATTGTGAGAAATAACAACCAAAGTATTTTGGAAGGAAGTTTGTCCATGCACTCTATTGGCTCTGTTGCTGAAGCATATCCATGTTAAGGAAGGCCTGCGAAGTTCTCAGAGAAAACTGAATGTGCTGTCAGGGTTTGTTTTCTTTTTGTTAAAACAAGTGGAAAAAAATGTTTGACCTCTTCTAAGATAAACTGTAGGAAAAATGGCATAATGAATAAAACCCAGTTCACCACAGCAGCGTCTGTAACCACAAGCCCTTCCTTTTCTTTCTGTTTCATTATATATCTCTGACTCTCTCAGAACCTAATTTCTTCCTAGGGATCCTAATTCCTTTAGTCATCTCAGAAGGCCCCAGGGAGATACTGGATATTCTTTTGACCCCAGCTAGAATGCCACTGGCAATATCAGGAAAAGGAAGTTAGACCAGGACCCCATTTGTGGTCCCACTTGTCTCCGGAGGAACTTTGGGACTTTTTTGCAGGCTCATTGGGTTCCTTTCAGAACTGGTAGGCATTTTCAGGGCTGCTTGCCTTTTGGTATCCTCATTTCATATGGATTAATTTCTTTTCTCCAAGTCCCTATTTCTGTCATTATTTTTTTTATTACCAGATTTGCTGGAAAATTTGGCTCTATAGTCTCCTCCCATTGTAACAGAGAGGTGTTTGAGACCTTCACCCACTCCCATCCTTACTTCCAAATTCTGCTACAGAGGAAACCGCAGCTGTAAATACAACTTTGCTGTACATATTGATGAATCTTTTCTGGTATGAATGTATGTTAAACCTGTCTGTTCTCAACAAGGCATGAATTAACATTTGGAAATACAGTCCTTCAACCCTTCTGCTTCAGTTTTGCCATATGTAAGTTAGAATTAATATTTTCCAACTTCAAAGGACTGTTTTGAGAAATATTGGTGATGCATAAACAATAATGATGGAATATTCCCTGAGATTAGAGTTCCTCTGTATTTTGTGTTTGCTGTGGAGATGGCTAATGTTACTTGTATTTTGTAGACCAAATAAGCAGAGTTTCCTTTCACAGGTCTGTGACTCCTATCCTACAGAAGTGTATGTACCAAAGTCTGCGACTGCACACATCATAGTGGGGAGCTCTAAATTTCGGAGCCGAAGGCGTTTCCCAGCTCTTTCCTACTACTGCAAGGATAACAATGTAAGTGTGAATTTGTAGCTTTGAAGTGTTTGCTTATTTTGACCTTGCTTTCATAATTCTTCCAGTAAGCCTTCACAAGAAGAAATCAGTGATTATTTTATAAAAACAAAACAAAACAAAACCATGGTTAGTGTAGTCTGGTTAGTGTGATTTGTGCACATGGGCATGTATTGGAATTATGGCTAGTTCATTAATAGACATTTAATGCAGTCATTTAAACCTAGCTCTATGATCCCGCTAACACAAAAACATGCGATCCCTCTATCACAAGGAAGTGGAGTAGTACAAGAGGTCCTGAAACATGGGTGGCAGAAGAATGAAGGCTAGTAGCAGGCAGCTTAGCAGGTCATTGGGTGGACAACAGAGCAATTTAGGATCTGGTAGCCACAGCCTGAGAGCAAGTAGAGGAGGAGAAAAACTGTACTTGCAGCTATTAGAGAATCAGGAGTAGCCTTTCCAGAAAAGATCTGTGAGTAGACCCAAAAAGGATGGATGAAAGAGTGACAAAATTTTGGCTGAGCAGCATGTCATGGCTTTGTTGAAGAGACTCTCCTTGTCCGTAAGACTGAGGAGTGCCACCTTCTCCTCTCCATGACTGAGTGAGGAACTGCCTCACATGTCTGTAGGCATTTGGGAAAAAAGCTGTGCATAGACTATTTGCATTTCTGTTTCTGGCAGCTGAGGTAAAGGAGACCCTTGGACTGGAGGATCCTCTGGACAGGATGTTTTTACATTTGTGTCCCAGCCCCCTAGAGACTGGCTTAGCTCAGCTGTCATTACCAGTTAGGAGGATGGTGTCCTCTTTGTACTCACAAGGGATCTGTGTCTAATATCTCCCTCCTCCTGTTTCAGTCCCAGACAGGCAACTGCATCAAGAGGTCTTCCCTAGTGCTGGGGGATGGCCAGGACTTCCCAGGAGACAGAGCTAGTGTGGGATTGCAGGGCATCTGTAGGGTTTGCCATGCAGGATGGGAGATATTTCCGCAGGATGTCACAAGCAGAAATCATAAGCTGCCACCTCCATGGAAATCTTATCTTTGCAGTGGCCTTTTTAATAGGTTTAAGCTTCAGAAGGAAGGAATGAGACATTATTTTGACTCTTTTCCCCTTTACTTCAACAGAATTCTGCTTCCATAAAGATCTATGAATTTGACAACAAAAAAGGATAGGAAGATTTTAAATAGTAAATACAGTCTCTGCATAAATTGCATATTAACTTTAATACTTCATTAGGGCCAAAATTTTCAAAGTTAACCACTTTGCATAATCAACTGAGTCCACATTAGATATCTAGGATTCAAAACAGTTGGATGTTTCCAAATCTCAGTGAAAGAAAATGTCTCGGGGATCAGCTAGATTCCAATATATAGTGATCCAGTTTGGATGAGTTTCATGGTTTCAGCATGAATGTTTTCCTTGTTGTGGTTGGAGTTCAGGTTAAGGTTCAGACCACCAGGATCTGAACTATTGTGTTTGCTCCTGGATCCTTCACAGTTCAAAGAGCTAGGAAAAGGGTTGGGAATGTTGGAGAAAATACATCCTTGTGAGTTTGGAGGTTGCCATGAGTTGCCAGCTAATAGAGTAATGGGCAGGAGTGGGGTAAGATTTGTGATGGTAGACATTGAACAGCTATGGTAGCAGCAGGTTGGGAAGAGGTCTGCTGCATGCAGGGGAGACAGGTGACACTCACTCAGTCTTTCATATCCAGAACTTTCCCATAGCAATATGGTACTGACGAATTCAATGATGATGTGACACCTTACTCTGAGTCTTACAGGATCTGTGTCAATATGATAAGATCAGTCTTTGGAAGTATCTGTTCAGCCTGTGCAATAGCAAAACATGACCTCATCTCTTGCCCTACTCTTAAACATAGCCCAAGAAATTTTGAAGGCATATGTGCTCATCCTAAGCAGCTGGTCTGAGTCAGCAGGAGGTGATCTCTTCATGGATATGATGGGTAATGACTCCCACTTATGAATCGTAGAATCATAGAACGGTTTGGGTTGGAAAGGACCTTAAAGATCACCTAGTTCCAGCCACTCTGCCATGGGCAGGGACACCTTTCACTAGACCAGGCTGCTCAAAGCCCCATCCAACCTGGCCTTGAACACTTCCAGGGATGGGGCAGCCACAACTTCCCTGGGCAGACCTGTTCCACTGCCTCACCACCCTCACAGTGAAGAACTGCTTCTTTACAATATCTTTCCTTCCTTATGATATCTAATTGTTGCTAGGTCAGCTCACCTTCCTAGTTTTGCAGTACTGGTAGTGCAGCTCTTTCTCAAGGTGGGTCTAAATGTGATCTTAACCCCAAGCCTAACTTGACAGACAAGCCATTCTCTCATACTGGTGCCAGCACATACTTTAGCCCTTGGGGCCCCCAAGATGGTATAATGTAACGGGCTCCAGCCCATACTTTCCTGAATCCTAACCTTCATCCACACCCTAGCTTTAACCTGAATCTTGAGGTCTATATCTGCCTTGTATATGGTACACTGTGGATGAGAGCGAAATGTCGTCTTTCTATTAAAATGGCAGGTTGTGGACATACTCATATGTACCTTTTGTTTTGTGCAAAGGAGGTACAAGCATATACTAAATCACTGGGATGTGTGCTGATCAGCAGGCAGGAGTCTAGATAACTAATAATCTGTTTTCAAATACTATTAATAAAGTATGAACAGGCTCTCACACAATTCAGGGTTTCTGTATTAAAGATCCATGTTTCACTAACTACTGGTAGTTCGAAGGCTTGGCTGAAAAAGAGCATGCCCTTTCTCACAGTAACAAATAATCTGTAGGGCAGTCTGCATGGGTCATGACCTTCAGCAGGCAAATCCTCTTTCATGCGTGTGTTCAGTGCTCAGAAAGTGCATGTACTATTAGCCCCTTGCCCTCTAAAAATGTAGTTGCCCTCTGCCTAGCAGAAATAAAAACCTCCCTGCTCACCCATTTCACATTCTGTTCCTTCTTTCCCAGTTTCATCTGGAGGTCCGATCCTGATGGGTCTATGGAGAAACTCTCTTGCCTTCTTCAGTAGCACTGATTAATATATGAACTCCAGGGGTCAGGCTGCCTGACCCACTTCCAGGGCAGTAAGGTCTTTCTCCGGAGGCAGTGCTAAAAATACACCACCATCAGTGATCTAGCTGCACGTTACACATTTTTGTTTCCTGGACTCGTGGTGTCAGGCTGTTTAGTAAAGCATGCATTGGTGTAAGTTGGGTGTAATCAGTATCATAACTGGTAAGTGTGAGTGACAGTGCAAAAGGACCCATTTTTTATATTATATCAGTGTTCTTGTGATTGCAATGCTGTACTCATCACATCCTCTAGAGACCACCTTTCAGGAGTTATTCCACATTAGGGAAATACTATATTTAAAATAGCTCTAAAACTGATTCAAGACTAGGCTTGGGCCAATGGGGTTGTAGTGTTTTAATATTTCCTTGCCTTTTAAAAATAAGGTATCTATAAACATGTAATTCATTTTACCATTCTGCCCTTCCCGTATAACTATACCTATGCAAACACCTAATGAGCTGTTTTTGTAAATGCTTCTGGATGCTAAATAATTTCTGCTTAATAACTATGTTGATTTTTTATATTTGTCTGTTTTTCTGCAGGCCTCCATATGTAGGAGCAGCCAGCCTTTATCTGGCTTTAGTGCTCGATGCCTTGAGGATGAACAGATGCTCCAGGCCATTAGAAAAGCAAATCCAGGAAGTGATTTCATATATGTTGTTGACACTCGGCCCAAAGTAAGTACATTAAATTTCTTGCATATAGCAAGACCAAATCTGGTCTGAATACATTATGGAATATGCACGGCCTAAGTGACTGCTCTTAGTTGCACCTGTGTAAGTCCACAGGTAAATGAGGATTTATTAGGGGAATCTTAACTAAGAACCTTGCCCACATTTTATCTGTTAGAGAATTTTTTTGTTTACACAAAGCTTTTCTCTTTTTTTGTTCTTAAAAAATGTTAAGATACAGAAAAGTAAATAACTTGTAATAGTAACTATTTCCACACACAGAAGAGCTATCAGTAATTATATTACTGAAGAGCCTAGTGAAAAATAATTTCCATTATAAAACTCTATGTACAGTTGTTTGCAATGCTGTAAACCTTGGCCTGCTTATACTAAAATTTTCTATGAAAGATATCTCCTGCAAGTTGGAAAATTTCAATGACCTCTGCGTAAGGGTAAGGAAGGACCATTGTCATGGTTTAACTGCAGGCAGCAACTAAGCACCACGCAGCCGCTCCCTCACCCCCTAACACCCAGTGGGATCGGGTAGAGAATCAGAGAAAAAAAAAAAAAAAAAAAGGCAAAACATGTGGGTTGAGATAAGAACAGTTTAACAGAACAGAAAGGAAGAAAATAATAATGATAATAATAATAATAAAATGGCAATAATAATAATAGTAATAATAATAATAATAATAAAAAAATTGGAATATACAAAATAGGTGATGCACAATGCAATTGCTTACCACTCGCTGACTGATGCCCAGTTAGTTCCTGAGCAGCAATCTTCCCCAGGCCAACTCCCCCCATTTTATATACTGGGCATGACGTCCCATGGTATGGAATACCCCTCTGGCCAGTTTGGGTCAGCTGC
>JAVJGH010000050.1:14821549-14837816 GCA_035590175.1 Aviceda leuphotes
TCTTTCCTGTAGTGAGGGGCCCAAAACTGGACACAGCACTCGAGGTGCGGCCTCACCAGTGCCCAGTACAAGGGAACGATCACCTCCCTGCTCCTGCTGGCCACACCATTTCTGGTGGAAATAGTTTCCACCCCGTGTCCTGTTTCTTCCTCCTCTCCCGGGGAAGGGAGCACCCCTGGATTGCTATGAGCTCTGCCCAGGGGCTCTTGGTTTTCCTGCGCTCCCCCAGCGAGCGCAGCAGGTCTTATTTCGCCACGATTTTGGTACCTTTTCTGCTGAGATGGAAACGCCTTTGTCCCTTAGGATAAGCCTTATAATAGAATTCACAATTGAACTTAGTGTTAAGGTCCAGATCAGGAGCCAAAATCACGTGAAATGTACAGCGTATGCCTTTAGGACAGCCTGAACTTTGCTCAGTGAAGTGGCCGGTAAATATTGACTCTGATTTGGTGGTGGGAGAGAGCAAAGCACTATTTCAGCCTCACCTTGGGCTTTTGTAAACAGAGACAGCAGCTTCAGACAGAATTCGGCTACTAATTGGTCATGCTTCCATCTGCACAGGAGCATTAATCATGTGAAAAGCTGTTTGTTTTCAGTGCTGCTATCTATGCATTTTTATAAATATCCTTCAAAAATGACTTTTAAAATAACCATCTGGAAGAGGCCCTATGTACAAAGATTGCATGACTTTGTATGGACACATTAGGCTATTTTGCCTCTGAATTAAATGGAGTTAAGAGAGTCAGATACATTCAGATGTGGTATAAACTCTGACTTCAGCTTGTAAAATTAAATTCCAATTACACCAAAGGAAACTAAAGTTTTGCCACCGGTCATAATGGCCATAATTATCTGAGTCTTTTAGAAGATTTCCAGAGGACAAGAGACCTATGAAGACGTTATAAATTCACACATCATACATTAATTCAGTAAAAACCATGACATGGTTTGTATTCCTTAAATGAATTTCACTAGTTAATATCTTTTTCCTTAAAAGATAGTATAATTCTACATGGATAAAAATAAATGTGTAGTCTATTTATGGGGTGAATTTAGTATCTCACTGTTGAAAATAGATTGGGCTGAGTATTGTTTAGTATTTGTTTGCTGCTGGATTGAGGTATCTGGATTATTCTGATTGCTTTTTTTTTTCTTCTGATGTCACGAACTCTGTAATATTAAAAAATAAACGCTTGGATACAGCAGGATAGAAACTTAATGTTGTAGAAACTGGGAGGTATTTTTTTTTCTTTAGACATGGCATAAAGCTTGGAAAGTTTTCAGGAAAATTTCACTTGATGAATGTCATCATTTAACCCCAGGCAGCAACTAAGTACCATGCAGCTGCTTGCTCACTTCTCCCAGACACACCCAGTGGGATGGGGTAGAGAATCGGGAAAAAGAGTAAAACTTGTGGGTTGAGATAATAACAGTTTAATAGGACAGAAAGGAAGAAAATAATAATAATAATAAAATGATAATATGCACAATGCAATTGCTCACCACTCGCTGACCAATGCCCAGTTAGTTCCTGAGCAGTGATCCCCCAGGCCAACTGCCCCAGTTTATATACTGGGCATGACGTCACACGGTATGGAATACCCCTTTGGCCAGTTTGGGTCAGCTGCCCTGGCTGTGTCCCCTCCCAACGTCTTGTGCCCCTCCAGCCTTCCTGCTGGCTGAGCAGGAGAAGCTGAAAAGTCCTTGACTTTGTCTAAACACGACTTAGAAACAAGTGAAAACATCAGCTTATTTTATCAACGTTATTCTGGTACTAAATTCAAAATGTAACACTATACCAGCTACTAGAAAGAAAATTAATTCTATCCCAGCCGAAACCAGGACAATGAATTATGGCTTTTCCTTGCCATCAGAATACTTTCTGGCTACAAGTGAAGTTTTAATAGGGTTTCATTCAGGGACCGAGAACTGTTGAGTGAATCGCTTTAGCTCAAACACCATCATCTGCGGCGATTTTGAAGGCTGGGTTTGGTGGGCCTGCTCTCACAGAGCCTCCTCAGCAAATGTGGCTGGGAATAGGAGGCTGTGGCACCATTTATGTGGCTGGCTGCCTGTCCAGCAGCAGAAACCGTATGCTTTGTGTTTCCAAGCCCTCATTACTAAATACAAGATCCCCTCTCAGGGGTTTGAAAACTTCCCTCCCAACACAATTTTGGAAAATCTGTGCTGCACAGAAGGGTGTATTCAGTAAACTGTTTGCAACAGGCTTTGTAACAGCTTCTTTTTTTTAACTTCAGTCAACATATTGGGTGAAATTTGACCCAGTCCTGTTTCTTAAATATATCCTTTATTTCAATGGTAAAGTTTGACTGTGAAGTAGCCATTCTTTTCAAGAGGTGAACGTTTTTACACGGGGGCTATCTGAAGAGACAACTCTTAGGTTGAAGAGTCAGTGAAAGCTTAAGGGACTATAATTACTGTACATTTAAGATGTAGCTTATTTTGCAGTTTGTGAGCTGAAATCGCCTTCAATGAGTGACTTTCTGTGGGGCCTAGAAAATTCTGGCTGGCTGAAGCATATCAAAGCCATTATGGATGCTGGCATTTTTATTGCAAAGGTAAAGTGTATGAAACGAGAACAAAACTTGGACTAACCAGATACAGAAAGTGAGGACCAAAGTCTCTGCTTGTGGGCAAATTCTGTTATCTTCAGTGATGTTGTATCTGAAAAAAACCACCTCTTGCAATGCTTCATATGTGAGGAGAGATGATTCTTAGGTGCTGTCATGTGGACATTTTGCTAACACAGTAAAAAAAAAGTTTATGTTCTTTTCACTGCAGAATTCAAATGTACTAAAGCCTCTACTAGCCTGTATCTTGTTATGCCAGGTATTTGAATGTCCTTACTTTACTCTCCAGCAGTGATTGTCACGGTTTCTTTCCCTATTTCCCCTGTCTCTTCCACTAGTTTCTAGACATCTTCTTTGTTGAAAGTTTCTGCTTGAGGACTACTTCTTCGCATGGTGGTTGTAATATAGAAGGACTAGCTACTGCGTTATCCTCTCTGAGTTATTTAGTGACCAACTAAATTAATCTCCTAAACCAACTCCTGTGTATTACTGTGGCCAAACTCTATCAGCTTGTACTCTTACATATTGAGAATTGTTTCAGAAAACAGTAGTTGGCTTTGTTAAGAAATTATTTCTCCTAATCCCACCCAAAGTAGCACAGATATTTGTCACCTACCAACAGTAGTTTTATTACCTCCTTCCTTGTGCTCAGCCTTTTACTGTTTCAGTTCTTATTTTTGAGATTATTATTACCATTTCTTACAGGCCATTTTATTCATATGACCTGCTACATACAACTATATGGATAAAACCTCATGGGTTTCCCTCCTCAGTAACTGCTTGTTTCTCTTGCTTTACTTCTTCCTGCTCAGCAGGCAACTGTAGTTTCTTACCTGAACAGCAGCTGCATGATAAATGCATGCGTTATTATTTCTCCCAGCCCTACTAGCTTTCATTAGCTTATAGAAATCAGGTAATTTACATTAGCTCTTGCCAACTTTCCCCCAGTGGCTAATCTTAAAATACTGTCCAGAAAAATTTATCCTTTGTCCATGTGCTTGCTAGCCTTGTGCCTCCTCAGACGTGCATTTCAACCCACTCTTAATTTGTACAGTTCCCAGTTGTCGGTTGTTGGTCTCCTGCCCACAGAGGTTCTATTTTGGTAGAATTTACTTGTCTCTTGAGATAAAAAATAGATAATTTATTACTATTCCTCGTTCCCTATTAAGCCCAAGCTTAACTTAAATGTTTGTTTTTCTAAACAGTATCTTTCCTAACCTATTTTACTTCTCTACTTTCTAAATTTAGTTCCCTTTAGAAATGACGAAGGCCAAACCCCTTAGAATTTAAAAAAAACCAAAAAACACACAACCCTCAGGTTATAAAAATAATGCAACACCAGACTTTGGAGAACTTAGTATGATCTCTTCTTTATGTGTTTATGTATAAAATGGGATCCTGTTTCCCCAGTTATTTACATTAAAGATACTGATACAATTGTGCTTATCAGATATGGAAGTTTACTACTACCACAGGCTTCCCCACAAACCTTTAGAAGTACGACATCAGTGTGCAGGCCAGTGTGCTGTAATAATATTCACACTAGTGCTGGCATCAGAAGCAGACCTTGCTATTATTGACATTACCATCAAGGTGAGAAATTAAGAGCCATATTGCTAGCATGGCTGTTCTGCTGCTGATAGGTGAGTTAGAGCATTAACTGCATCTGAATCTGCTTTAGGTAGGTGTCCGCTCTGACATTTTGATGTATTTTAATTGAAACAGATCCCACATCCTCCTGCAGTGGAACATAAACAGGGGATGCTGCAACCACCATATTGCATGGGATGGGATAAGATTAAGACTTTTCAAATGAGAGGAATAGCACTCAACACAATTCAAGAACTCTGGGAGAATAAAAAATTAACAAGGTTTCCCAGTTCCCAAACTAATACTCACTATATTGCGCTGTCTCACTGTTCCTCTCTTACCATTGCCTTTCTCCCTGTTTGTGAAATTTCTGACTTTTTCTGTATCCTTAGGCTGTGGCTGAGGAAGGTGTGAGTGTGCTTGTTCACTGCTCTGATGGCTGGGATAGAACAGCCCAGGTTTGCTCTGTAGCAAGCCTTCTGTTGGATCCATATTACAGAACTATGAAGGGTTTCATGGTAAGCAGGTTCTCTTTCACAGAGTAAATGAAGTATTATGGAATCATTTAAGATGAATATCTTTGGTTTTAATGGAAGGCAAACTTTCCTTAAATATAACTTTTTTTTTTTTTTTTTTAAGTAGGAAGGAAGGTTTTTATCTGTCGAAGTTACAGTCTCTCAGTTTCTGTTTGAAATGTTATCAAACATGGGGATCAGTTGGGTATCCATTTTTTTTTCCTAACCTTGAGCAAGAAACTTTCTTGCAGCCCAAGGAGCTTTCGTGCAAGCAAGAATTTGTATTAATTTTCAGGGATCAGTGAAGTTTTGAGTGTCAGAAGTGTGTGCTCCCTAGGCATTAGATTGCAATGAGCGGCTATGTTGGAAAATCTGTTCCTTTCCCACGCAAATCAGTACTGGTAAAGCATCTAGGAATGCTTATCAAGTTACTGGTCACATGTTAAAAAGATGTTTGAAATGTTTTTAGGTTCTGTTTTAGAAGATGATTAATCAAGCTATTTGAAATTGTGCTGAAATACCAGCATCTTATCTGCATCCATGAAGAATGCCGCTTTCTCCTGAGCTGGCAGCAGTGCTCATCGCTCATTATTCCTCTGCTTGCTCAAAATTTTTCTGGGATTCAAATACTGCTTGCTTACATCATTCTTGCTTGTCACTTTTCTGCTCATCCTAAGAATTAACTGGGATCCCAATACTGCTTATTCACACCACTCTTCTGCCTGCTTCAGCTGTGCTCCACAACACTGAATGCGATATTCTCATTTTAGGTGTTAATTGAAAAAGACTGGGTTTCCTTTGGTCACAAATTTAACCACAGGTAAGGTGGTGCTAAGGTTTTTCTATATATACTTTTATGCAGTCAGTACCCGCTGCCATTCCGATTTTACTGCCTTGTTGCCTTACAAATCATAGCAACAGAATACCCTCAGGAAACTGCCATACCCCTTTCTCTTACTATATTTAGCACCTTTGGAAATATCAAAGTTAAATATTTTCATATCAGTCTTTTCTTATATATGCACTCCAAACTGCTGTTGGGAACCCTGAGTGCTGGTCTTGCAGTTGCTACAAGCACTGAGAGGTCCATGTGAGAGAAAAATAGCATGTATGTATGTGGCTTGCAAAATCCCTTTGGACTCCAGCAGGTCTTTCACTAGTGCCAAGACTCCCCACCTAAGTCCCTGTTCAGCAAAGTCTACGTCTTCCAGGACAGTACTTAATCTTAGGCATGACTGTGAGTTACCTATTACGTAAAATATACTCTTCCAATTACACTCTGTTCTAACGAAAACAGTAGGATTTGTTCAGAAACATCAGGTAAAGTGAAGCAGAAATCACCTATTTGGACAAGTTATTTTGTGCATCCATTATGTAAATGCTATAATGTAATGAAAATGTTTGAAGACTTTATATATTTAAACATGGATAAATATCCACATTTTCTTTCTTTCTTGTATTTCCTTTTAGTTTTTGTACAAATAAAAAATGCAATTTTCATATTGGAGTTTAGTTACATTATATTGCTTAATTTGAATATAAATTTGTTCTAGTTTCAAAAAAACACAACAACACTTTCAGGAAATCTGTGCAGCTCCACACTACCTCTGAAATTCCAGTACGAATTACTACATTTAATATGATACTTCAGGTGTCTATTATTATCAGTGGTGAAAGATACTGTGAAATGTAATCATCACTGATAGCTTTGGTTTGCAGTACAATATTGCTATATTTTCTTTCATGCAGAATAATTGTAGAATTAGAAGTTTCAATTTTAGATATTTATGGAATTCCACTCTGTTGGCATATATAGATATATGCACATATACACACACACACACACACACACACACACACTAGACAAGCAGAATAATTGATTGAAAATGCTTCTTCCTATCATGTAGACTTATATTTTTTACTTCTGTGTTTTGTATTTCCAGGCTCCTTTTCTTCATTGCAAGTGGTTCCAAGAGACATTTTTATAAACAGAAAGTTTCATGTTCACTTGACGGTTATAGTAGCCTGTAAACACTTCCCACTTTCTAAAAAGTTCACCAAGAGAGGGCAGCTTTAAACTGTTTTCTGTCAAGGTTATTCTGTTCTGCTCAGTTTTCTGGTTTTGGGAACGGTCTACCATTAAGCAACTGTCTAAGATATGTTTTTGTCATTAAGTCATTGCAGTCATTCTTATGATGACTTATGTTACTGTGGTATAACTTTATATTAACAGCATTAAAACATAGCTCTGCAGCAGCCAATTGTTAGTACCTGTAAGGCAGCAAGACACCTGTAAAAGGTGGGGTTTTTTTGTTTGTATATGATAAATTCTGTCTTCATTCTAGTCCATGCATAATTTTTGTAAGTAAAAAAATATACCAGTAATTGAGATTTTAGAAATGAATGCCTATGATATAACTTGCACACTAAAAGTGAGGGGTTTGTTTTCATTAGTGATAATTCAGTTTTCCTAGAGGATTTCAGGTTATAATTGACAGTATCTTGTCTTGTTTCAGGTATGGCAATTTAGATGGAGATCCAAAGGAGATATCCCCTGTTATTGACCAGTTCATCGAGTGTGTTTGGCAATTAATGGAACAGTTTCCTTGTGCCTTTGAATTCAATGAGAGATTCCTCATCCACATACAGCATCATATCTATTCTTGCCAGTTCGGGAATTTCCTGTGCAACAGCCCAAAGGAGCGACGAGAGCTGAAGTATGAACTTTAGTAGCGTATTTACGTGCGGGGTCTGTGGGAGGTGGTGTGTTGAGGAGTCAAGACATTTGCCAGCCTACACGTATGTGGCTTTGTAAGGCGCGAGGTGCTGCAGTGTAGAGTTCTTGGCTGTCATCTTCTGGCAACACAGATTAATACTGAAAAAAGCTGATCCTCTGCAATGTGGCTCTGCTGGGAGTGTAATCCATGGTGTGCGTGACACGGATTAGTGAAAACTGGCAAGAGCATTAGCCTTTCAGCCATGTGGCCCTACCCTTACTGCAGCATTAACAACGTACAAGGCAAGCTGTCACCGTAGCTCTAATACAAGATGACATTAACTCTAGTTCTAAAGTTCTCAGTTTAAGAGTCACTGCTCTCCTGTGTTTTAAGCTGTCTTTGGATCTCATGCCAGGACACTTTAGTCCTGATCTCTCAGATACTTTCTTATGAACACCATTTTTGTCTGGTAGCCCTCCCCAGGACGGAGTCGGCAAACTACCATTCTGCTGTCTGGCCCCAAAGCAATTATGAATTAATCGACCTGCCCTCAGGCCCAAACAGAGACAATAATGTCATTCCTGGTAGTGCTGGTGTTCCCATCTGCTTCTTGGGGCCCTGGCTTCTCAGGTACATCATGATACCCGAGACTTTTCTCATGCATCCCGATCATGGCAGCCGTAGTAATGAGGAAGGTGGAAGTTATTGCTTGCTGCTACCATTTGGTCCCTTTCACTGCTCAAATGCAGAGCAGCCTCATGCCACAGTCCATTTAAAATCGAAACTTTCACAGGTCATCATATCCCAAGACCTAACTGCATGGGAAATTGCAGCTCAGTGGCATAGGAGTGCCTTTAAATGTGGGAATCCCTTTGGTGTAGAGATTGGTCTGAAAGCTTTTTATGGAAGTGACCCTCTCCATCTTGCAAAGGAACCTGTGTCTCCACCTTCCCTCTCCAGCTGCTCTGGCTTTATGGGAAACGGATTGGATTTTGCCTTTAGTGACCCACAAAGGAATACAGGTCTCTGTTTTTCTGTATTTGTAACTTAAGTCTACTTCTGTTAAGGAAGTACTAAGCTGCTTGTAAACAAGTAGTACAGAGCACTAGAATGCTGCATCTAAGCTTTAGCTATACCTGAATTGTAGTAGAGACTTTAATATATTTGTATTTAATACATTTTTTTCAGAATCCAAGAACGAACTTATTCATTATGGGCTCACTTGTGGAAAAATCGCGCCGATTACCTCAATCCTTTGTACAGGTCAGACCACAGTCAAACCCATGGGACCCTGCACCCACAGATGGCTCCATGCAACTTCTTGTACAAGTAGGTAGTATCACTTGCTACCGAGAATCGTAGGATGTGTTAGTACAGAACAGAGTGCCTTTGTATTTAAGTATTTCTCGTTCCATGAAGTAGCTTACAGAGAGTAAATTCAGTCTCAGACGCAATGCGTTCGTTCCTTGTGTGCTCATGTTAGCCAACACCTCTGCACAACTCCACAACAGAGCATTAAGTCTGAAAAGAAGCTTAAGATTAAAGCTATATTGATAGTTGTGTGTCCTAATTTCATGGTTACTCACTTCTTCCATTGAGAAATGTCTCCTTCAGTTCTCTTCTAATCTGTGGTTTCTAAATTTAAAATTGCTTCAACTTCTTCCATTCCAAGACTTTGTGGTGATTATTTGGATCAATTGGTGTTGAAAATAAAACAGAACATTTCAAGAAATCATACGGTTTCATTGCTAGAACAATTGTTTAGTAAAACAAAAAGCAGACTTTCTCCATGTTGTTTTTATACCTCAAAGTATACACGGTAAATTTTACTTGATATTTAATTTTTTTCAAAATGTAACAAAATACCATAATTTTAGAAATGTCACTATTGACATTCTGACTCAAGTAATTAATTGTGCCATTAATCTTAACAAACTAAGGAGATCTTGAAAAGACCTTCATGAAAACTGTGATTTAAGTAAAACCAATGAGTTTGTTTTACAGCTGAAAGTAAAAGCACCTGTTAAAAAGTTAATAAATATTCTAAATGACAGAAATTGAATTATTTCACATCTACTATTCCAGGTCACATCCACTTTAAAACAATTTAAAAATAGTCATTAATCGTATTCTTTAGGACAGTGGGATTTATAAAACACGTACTGATACTGCAGATCCCCCATCGGATGAGTAATCCTGTTGATTGTAATGGAAACACTTGGGTGCGTAAAGATTTCCAAGCACGAACTATCAGATGACAAACTTAAGGGGAAATGTGACTTAAATAGTATACTATTGGGGTAGGAATAATAAACCATCAAGGAGCACGCACGTGCTCCAAAAATATGTGTCAGCTACTTGGCTGGACAGCTGCAGCTGAGGGCAGCGCTCTCGGCTACTTAACCTGTCTGGTGAACTAGTTACATACTCGGGCTCTGGCTGTGGCCATGTATTGCCGGGAAGGCAGAAGACAGGAGGAGTGCTAGAGTAAGCTCTGGACTTAACAGTTTGAGTGCTTTCTTCCTGAAAATGAAAAATCAACTCAGCTTTTTAAGTAAAGGTTTGTCAAATAATTCCATAGACCAGGAAAAGAACTTGCCAACATATATGCTTCATGTGATTTCCATAGGCCAGTTTAAATTTTAAGAGAGCAGGATGCCATACTGGTTTTTTTACTCCTGATTTTTAACTCTTCTTTACAGGGGAAAAACCCCTTGTTAACTAGCTGCACCTCATACCCTGGCCCCCCCAGGCCCAGACAAAACCAAGCATACAGAATTTCAAAGTTGACTTCATGGGAAGTTAAAGAACAGTTGAGAACTAGGATTATGAAAAACTGTCTTTAACCTCGGCTGTTTTATAGGTAGCATTGCTCTAAAGCCCACAATGTAGAACAAGAAAATAATACAGCAAACGTTTGCGTTCAGTGAACCACCCTCAGCCATGTGATCTAAGTCAAAGGTACATTCACCTTTCTTTCTACTGTGTATCAGAATTGGTTCAAGCTGTGTATGTCCACAGAGTTGCATTTTCAGGACAGAGCCAATGCAAATGAACCATAAATCTTACAAAATAGTCAATGAACTTATGTGTTTGCACTCTAATGATGAATAATCCATGGATGGGTGATTTTGGACAACATGGGTCTAGGAAAAAAAAAAAGTGTTTATTTAATTCTTCTGAGGTCATCTCACCATATGAGAAAATCACTGAGCTTCCCGTCAATTCCAGGTTCTGGAGTGGTATGTACAACCGCTTTGAAAAGGGGCTGCATCCTCGACAGTCAGTCACAGATTATCTGATGGCAGTGAAGGAAGAAACTCAGCAGCTGGAAGAAGAGCTGGAGGTCTTAGGAGAGGTAATAAACACTCAATCTCAATGTCCCAGACTTCACTGATGGTAAATGAAACCCAACTCCATACGCTGTGGAGTCCCCTACATGCCACATCCTTCCCTGGCATGAGGATGTTTAGCCATCATCTTTGCCCTCACACAAAATCCTGCGAATGTTTTGCATTTAACACACAACAGTGGACTCTTTTTCCTTAGGGATAAAATTTCACCTGTGTTAGCGCACAAGTATTACTCCTGAAAGAATTTTATATCCTTCTGTAACTCAGAAGGAATTGTAACTCAGAAGGATGCTGTAATTCCGCACTGGTTAGTGATAAACTGTGCACTTCTCACACTCCATTAATGCAAATAGGCAGTTCTAAAGAGTGCCATTTGGGTTGGGCTCTGAACTTAGTTCCCCCCCCCCTTTTTTTTTTTCCTAAAGGCAAAGACATGTAAGACAATTACTGGGCCCTAAATGTGTCCATGTAGTATATACCGTTTCCTTTATTTCAGAGATTGGCAAATCTTCAGAAATCACAACTAAATGATAATAAATTCAAGAGTAAGCCACAAGACCGAAGCAAACAGTTAGGGCTTTCTTCTTCCAACAACAGCTTAGCTAATACTCCCCAGGAGTACAGCAACGATCTGAAATCATTCCCATTCCGGAGCCCTTCACAAGGGGATGAAGAAGATTCAGCCCTGATTTTGACACAGGACAACCTGAAAAGCTCTGATCCCGACCTCTCAGCTAACAGCGATCAGGAGTCTGGTGTGGAGGACTTAAGCTGTAGGTCCCCAAGTGGGGGCGGCTGCTTGCCTAGCGAAGACAGCGGCAAGGATTCAGATGAGGCTGTATTTCTGGCAGTCTGAAATACCTTCACAACAGCAAGGATCCAGATGAAGCTGAGTCTGTCACAGTCTGGAATCACAACTTTTCATCAGGTGAAGAATGGGAGTGGTTTGTGGCCTAAAGAAATAATCCAAAGAACGGGAACTGTGCAATTGTGTAGGTAAAGATCTAAGCAGAACAAGCCATTATTAGTTTTAAGACATAATGCTAAAGAAAGGTAATATTTGCTGTTATATTTAGTTAAGCCAATGTTGTATTTGTTTTAACTTTATCAGTGCTGTACATTATTCCTTACATTGTACACTTCCATAATTATTTATTGTACGAAATAATAGTTCTTCTCCAAAGACATGAAATTCCAAAGTACTCTCTTAGTCATAGGGACAAGGTTGAAGACTCATTAGTGTTAGCTTTACTGGTGAATCAGTCAAAACCTATTTTTGTAGAGCTCTTTTGCTTCAGACTTACTATGTACATTCTTCATGGGAGGTGTTAACTTTTGAATTCCAACAATTATTTTGCATAGTCTCCTACTAGAATTTTTTACGGCAAAGTAAAACTAACAAATGGACATGCTTGCTTAGGGGACAAACGAAGCTTTAATCCTGAAAAAATATCCTTTAGTAAGCAGCTGCTGCTGCTGCACGTGAACGCAGCCCATTTGTACTCAACTCTCAACCAGTGTTGAAAGTTCAGTAGTCTGTGAGCAAAACTTCAAGGAATATAACAATACTTACACAGCCTTTGTGGTAAAGCATCCCTTTGTAACGAAAGGTACATTAGGCAGTATACTCTAGCCTCTTTACGTTTTGTTCTCCAGTTTGATTGTTTATACCTTACCTTACCCTTGTTCCAAACTGCCTACATAAGATATAAAGGTAAAATTTTAAAGGTAATAAATCCCCAAATTCTCCAGCCTATTTTGATTCCTACTTAAAAATGTTTTATTTGAGTGGGAGTGAGGTACATATACACTAGAGAGAATAGGGAATCCAAAACCACTTATAAAAATCACTTATGAAAGTATTACTCCAAATTCAGAATTAAAGGAATGTTATGCCCATAAAGGAACTGTTAAAAAGCGTATTTCTTCCAAATTTTATTTCAAAATAAACTAACCACAACCAAGGGGGTTTTTATCCTCACACAAAATTTCCCTTTAGTATTTGCCAACCTGAACAGAGCATGGCAAAGCTAACTTAAGAAAAAAGACTGATTCACCACAACAGAAAGTTTGATCATCTGGTTTAAGAATTTCCATAGTTTTTAAGAGTAGGAGTAATAGCTTTCATAATCATAGGCACAGAAGTAAACCACTGAAAAATGTTTTCAATTTGGGATGTTTTTAAACTCACTAAAAAGGCTTCCATATCAGGAGATAATTCTTCCAAGTTTGGGTTTGTTTGGTTGGGTTTGGGGTTGTTTTTTTGTTAATTAAAGCAAGCAGTTTAGCGGCTCTTACCTGCTTGGAGACAATGTGGTACTGAACTCCAGTAAAGCAAAGCGGTAGTAATGTAAGTTTACTTTGACTGCATTTCATACTACTCCTTCAAATACAGACTTACAGGCAGAATTAAATTATATAAATATACCTCAATTTAGAAACTTTAGATTTATTCAGTCTGCTTTTATGGAATGGCTTGTCATTCTGTTCTATGAACTTACATTATTAAAAATTAGTAGGTAAACTTAAGTATTATTAATATCCTCTTAAGGAAGCTGCTGTCTTTGAACAAATAATTCAATTCCTAACAGCAAGATTTATCTTAATGTTATACTGGAAAGGCCAGATCATCAATTTGATAAATCACTGTAGCTCAACTGAAATAAATACAGCTATAATTTATACTCTGTTGAGAATCTAGCCTTCTGTTTTTTAATCTTTATGCATTTTTAATAAACAAAAGCCCTGATTTTAATTGCACTTTTAAAAAAGTTTCATATTTTGAACATAGCCTGTAAAATTTATGGTATTAAAGGGTATTTTCAATGGGTTTTCTCAAACTAAAGAAACATGCTGCAAAGTCAGCAGTGAAAACAAACCACACAAATATTTTGCCTAAAAAAGTTTGAAAATGGGCAATATTATTATTGCACATCTTTAAAATGTAAAATTGTGTATCATGCTACTGTGTCCTATTAGACGTCTAGAAATAAATGCGGAACAGCAATATATGCAAATTCAAAGCACTGTCTTCATGTCACTTACGCAATTCCTTGTAACTAGCTTTACAACTAAAATATTAACATATTAACATTTTACATTAAGCCTTTACTTAGCAGCCCTCTGTGATGTGTCCTTCCGTCCTTGGAATTTTGCATTAGCTACTACTGTTTTCATTGTAATGTATGTATTTGTGGCATTATAGCCTGCTGAGAAACACTTTCAAATAAACACTTAGGTCATCTAGTGTTACGTTATTTCACACCAGTGAATGAAACGAAGGTTTGCTTTCCCACTTTGTGTAATACAGCTCTTCGTTTACTCAAGAGTCACTTTGTCACTGAGATCAAGGGATTTTTGTATCTTTCCTACTTCAACACTTGAATCCAGCAGTTTAAGCTGTGGAGGAATCTACAACTGCTAACTAAGAAAACTGAGGCTCCTGCCAATTGAGTTAATTATATGGGAGCGTGTTACACCCCATATTTTTTTTTTTTAAGCAAATGCAAAACAAAAAAGATGAGAAAAATCACCCTATGAACTACAATGATTTCTTGTAGCCTTGTGGGGATCTCCCCTCAGTTGCAAATCCTTGCAAATTTGGCATAAGCCCACTGCAATTTGAAACAGGACACAAACTGCTGGAAAGGATTAGAAGAGCATTATAGATTTGTGTGGTGTAATTTTAGCCTCACTAGGTTCAGGCTGTTCTTTAGTATGAAAATGTGCATCTAAAGGACACTGAAGGCAATGAGATCAAACAGCTGAAGTTTTCTCTATGAAAGATCATCACCTAAAGAACAGAAAGGAAACGTATTCACTAGCTGCTTTTATTGGTAGCTCTACACAAGACATAGACAAAGGTGGTAAACTGGTAATGGATTCTGAAAAGCTGAGAAATAAAATTAAAAAATCAGAGGGTACAACTCGGATATCAGGATGTCATTAAAAGTAAGGAGAGATAAAGAAAAAAGTAAGTAAAAGGAGGGAGGCAAGGAAGGAAAGCTCTTTGTAAAATTACCAGTAAGGCAGGGAACCACATTCTTTGAAGTTAGGGGCAAGCCAGAGCACCAGTTTACAGAGGATGAAAGATGTTTGATGACACAAACTAGTAACATTTAAAACCCAGCAACAAGGAGGTAGCCTTTGCAATGAAGATAAGCATTTTGTCATTGTTGACCAGCTAACTTGATGCTTTTATGTGGACACTGCCCTGATCTGCACACAGAGTCCTCAAGTTTATCACAAACATCACAGTCAAGGCAATGGGCTGCTCCTGCGCGTAGGCTGAAGGTCGAGTGCAGCTTTTCGGTTGGCTGGTCACCCTTACACACTGTAGTGCAGAGATAGGTAAACACCACAGTGACTCAAAAATCCTCCAGGGACAGGTAAATCACTGTCAATTCATTTGGAAAAGGAGAAACATGTGGTGGGGCAAGTTAAAAGCAGGTCAACTTATCACAGTACTAAGACTAGTGAAAAATCTGCAGAAGATCTAGGGCCAAGCGTACAGCAAACCCCAAATTCAGAGAGGCCAGAAACACTGCCAGAGAATGGGTTCATGAGAACTAAAATAAACATTCACCTTTACTTATTTAAATTGCCAGTAAAGCACCTGGAGCCAGCAGACCAAATGATGTTAAATCTTAAAATATTAAGTTTAGTGGTCTTTTAATATAAATCATGCTGGAAAGAAGGTAATGAAACCTTATAGGTCCACCAGAATTGTTGTGACTGAATTCAGGCAAAGACTCATTTTTAAGTCTGCTGGTTGCCAAGCTTATTCAGATTAATTTATTCTGTTTCCAAAGATTAAAAAAATTTATGCTAAGGTATTCCCTTATTATTGATACACAAGCTTTTTTTGTAGCTTATTATTACACATAAATGTGACCTCTACAGGTGTCTGACCCAAACAAGGCATTTACGAAAGCAGTAGCTGGAAATGCAGCATGAGTTTTCAAAGCCCATTTTAGTGAAGGTGGCTCCAAGAACTACTGCTGTTGAAAGGGTTAAACAGGAAAAGGTCAAATCCCTACACACAAAGATTAAAGGTTTGTCCTCGAGTAGCTTACTGCATGCATTTCCAACACAATTCTGTATGCACCCAAACAGTCCTGCAATGCCCAACTCTAACAGCAAGTTAGACAATTACAAGATATATTAAAAATCCCCAAGCCTTTATTTGTAGGTTTAACATATTACAGTATTTACTGTCCATAATAATGTCCATAATAAGGCTGTGATAACTGACTTAACTTTGTTGTCAGAGTTTTAATTCAGTTTTACCTGAAAGTCTCTTAAATCTCTCTTTTAGAAGACTTATTCTAGTCTTAGAAGGAAGTAGTAAGAACTTGGACAGAAACAAGACTAAAAGATTTCTAGCTTCCACATTTGGTCAAAGTCCAAAGTGGCAAAGCTGCAGGAATAAGTACAGAGCAAACAACAGAACCATAGTAGATCATTAGATACTGCTTAGAACTAACTTTATTATAGTCTCA
>JAVJGH010000050.1:14837916-14855172 GCA_035590175.1 Aviceda leuphotes
TAGTCTCATGCTTGTAGTGGCGGCTAGCATAGCTGTATGTACTTGATAATCCCTGTCTTTCAGACAGGTTAGCATGTCAAAAACATTATAAAATCTAGGAAAACTTTCTTCTATAAGCCCCAGCAGAATCTTCCATTAACACCAGCTGTATACAAGATCACCCTAAAATGAAACCCACTTGATTTCAAACTTACATTTTAAAATCTCTCTGGTCTGCAATAGCGTCAGTTACAATTGCTATACGTAGAGTTCAGTTCTGGATTTAAGTAATCACTTGACTTAGGGAGAACAAGAGGCCTAAACTCAGCTACAGAAAACATTTAGCAGCAAGATCAGGTATTAAAATTAGGAAAAAACCACACACAATTAGCAGTTACAATACAGAATGTACCCTTACCCTCACCCCAAACTACTGCAACACCAGAGACAAGCCACCTCCTTACTCTTGTATTTCTTACTCATTTATTTCACTTTTCCACTTGGCAGAACACCTCAGCATGAGCATGACATAGTGCAAGGCTCTCCAGAATAAGTCACTGTATGTAGCCTATTATTCCAGTTTGCTTAAGAGTTCACTTGACACATTTCAAAAGATTTTAGAATATGCATCTAACAGCAGCTGCCATTCCCCTACACTTCACAGGAAGTGTTTAAAGCTAGGTTTACACCTACACACCTTATTTTGCCAAAACATTGCAAGGAATGCACTTAACATTGAACTAACATGCTAGAAGCCAAAAAACCTAACTCTGACAGAGCATTATCAGTGTTCTACTAAGTCTTCTGGTAAATGTATGAAGATTACCTATAAGGAAAAATGTTCCCATTGGCAAAACCAGTGTAGGACTAAAAGGAAAGAAAAAAAAAACAAACCCAAACTCCAAACCAGCAGCAGGTTGGCTTGTTCTTTAAAGGCCAGAAACAGACTGGCCATTCCTGCATGTCAAAGGATATCTGTAGCTAACCCAGTACATAACTGTTGAATACAGAGACTTCTCCTGTGCTTCTCTTCTAGAGGATAGGTTTGTGACTGCAGAAGGGGCTAAAAATAGGAGTAAAAAATCCTAAGAATAGGAATAATGATATGAGAGAACAGAATGGGAGAAAAGGGAAGACCTTAAACTTTCATATCCCTGAACAAGAAACACTATACTAAGAACTTGCACTGAACAGTGACATTTTCTTCTAGACTCTCCTCCACTATCATCAGAAGGACTCCATGGAGAAGTCCTGAAATTGTAAATTTGCTCACAAAAGTAACATAAGAGGAAAAGCTGAAGTGTTAAGAACTTGCACTAGTTTGGGAAGCAAGTCCCCTGAAGGTGACCTGGCTAGAGAGTCCAGTCACAGTAGAGCACCATAATATACCACGTAACATTCAACAGGAAGAGGCAGATGAGGACAGAAGTCTGTCACTCTACGCCATTATAAAATATATAAAGAAGATATCATCCCCTCAGGAAAAGCACCAGATGTTTGCTCATCTGTTCCTTTCTCTGCTTACAAGGAAGACACAACAAAAAATCAGCCCTCTACAGAACTGTGTGTCTAGTCTTTTAAGATTGCTAGCCAGCTACTCAGAAAAAGATCCAAAACAACTTGTACACTCAGCACGAAAATAGATGGGAGTTTGCCAAGAAGGTAACACCAATGACTTAAATCTAACTCTTCTCCAGAGCTGCAGAAATCACACTACTCGGAGACCCAAGTCCAGAACCACTTGGAAACCTACGCAATCTCATTTTTAATTAGGGCTTTAGTTAGCACATTAGCTGAAGTGCTACATCGATATACAAGCAGTACTATGCACGGCCAATAAAAATGTTATTTGGAAGAAGATACTCTAAAATTATTGCTTAACCATGGCACTTACAACCTGTTTACGTTTTCAGGCACCTAAGTATCTTCTTTGATTTGGACCATAGTTCTGTTTTCTTGGGACATCTCATCTCAGAACTTGGACCAGCTTTACAAAGAAAAATCCCATCAAATACCAGGGTGAATAGTTTTCTCACCCTGAAAAGCAGTAGCTCAAGACAGACAACCACAGTACTGTAAAGTACGACAGGGCTGAGACTAAAGCCCCTTGTGAAGATTCACTAGCCTGTGGAACAGACTTCTTGCACTTATTTGATTTTCATAACTCCAAACATACTCACTTTCCTGCAATTTAGAAGAAATACCTTATTGCATTTCACTAGAATTTCACAATACAGAAAAGTACTGGTTTGGACTGGCATGCTTTAGTTTGAGACTTAAATCTGTGATGTTCTGTGACCCTGTCTAGGTAACACAGAGGCAGTGTCTTGGCTAAGAGGTTTATCTCCAGACTGCTTCCTGACAAGAAGCAGGATTCCTGATACATTACTTAATCAGTGCTTTATCTTATTTATTTCTCAGAACTGTACAACTCCTTCTGTTCTTCTGGAACTTCACTGACTCCATGAAAACCTAATGCACTGCCAAGGTTAAGAAAAAGAATGTGTCTTTTTGCAAGTGCAAGAAAGAGCATACATACGTGTATGTAGGGGTTATATTTTTCTCCTATAGAACACTGCACTTGATCCAATCAATTGTCACCAGATACACCCCCATCCTAAAAGAAGTCAGCTCACCAGAAGCAACATTCAGTGATTAAAGGGCAGAATTAAGTCTCACTTCCAAATTCTGTCACTGGCCTTAACATAAGACACTATGCAACTCCAGCCAAATTAGTTTCTTTGCTCCTTAAGATGAGGAAAAAATAACTGCTACTCCACAATGAACTTCAGAACTAGTTTTTGTAAAGTGCTTTTGAGTTCCTCACATGATGAACATGTTCATATTGCATAAAACAGAAACTGGGAGGTGACCTGATTATTTTTCCTTTAAGTAAAAACAAATATGAAAATGAAATTATTAGATGAAAAAATGTGTTTAATTACAGTGGTAGGTACCAAGCCACTCCTGAAATCAAGTGCATCAGTGCTACTGCGCAACATACCAAATCTACACAGAGATCATTTATTCTATTTTGATTCCAGTGTAATTTGTTCCAACACATCCTTTTCTTAATCCAAATATACTTACCCAGAACACAATACAGGCTATACTTAGTTTTGTATTATTACTTAAAAGTAAAAAACTTGTTCTTAAACATTTTGGCTTCAAGAAAAGACAGCTTGTGAATCCACTGACAATCTCAAACTATTAGCTTCTTCAGTTTCCAAAGTCCTATCACCAGTTATCTCATACTCTTCCACAGATCAAGCCAAATCTATGTTTAAAGTTCAAAATACAAAATATATGAATTATGTTTTTATAAAAATGTAAAAAGCTAGTCAAAATTACATGTTTAGGTATTTAATCTCTGAAGAATGGAGTATAGCAGCAGGAACTCAAATATCATAAGAACTATCAACAATAAATACAAGAAATTAGTGCAAAGATTGCAATAGAAGGATTCTTGACTACAGTGAGAATATAAAGAGACATTCTAATTTGTACAAAAACCATCCCAACTCCGTATACAATCTCTTCTATAAATACAACCATATAAGATGAAATGCTTATTTGCAAATAATAGTTATTAAAAAGTGTGCTTTATTGGGTTTTTCACTCTTTCTCTTGGCAGGTGTAGTTTGCAGGAAGTCTGTAAAGACAAATTTCCATAATTAGATATTTTAACTCTTCCAGAAGTTATGTTTCAAATACAACTAACAATCGATGCAGTACATACTTGATTTCCACAGAAAGCATTACTAGAACACTAAGCATTGTAAGAAAGCCATTTGCAGTTAGCAATTTCTAAGTGTGTGACAAGGTAAACTGGGGAAAAAAAAAAGAAAAAGAGTTCACTACAAACATTAAAACAGCAGTTTACCTATAGCGGAATATGAAATTGGCTGTGCATTCCTATTGCCTGTTGAAGTTTTTCCTCTTTGGCTCGTCTACAGTGGCAGAGCTACAAAACAAGACACAGGAAGAGTGAATTCTGAAAGAATTTTTTTATAATGCATACTACAGTTTCCCTCTAATGATTTAGCTACTTTGCAGGCTCTTTAAAAAAGGAAAGCGCTGTGAACCACCTCCCTTCCAAGCTTCAGGCTGCACGACTGTCTATATTGATAACATTATTCCATCCACAATTGCTTACAAGAGAAAAGAATTGTTTCCTATGTTATGAAATGCATTTATTAGGCATCTTTAAAGAAAGGTATACTACCTGGTAAGTTGTTCTTGTCACAGCATGAGCAGGAACGGTGGTTTTTGAACCTCAGTTACTTATTTGATGATAGCCATCAACAGAATAGCTTAAGGAGTTTAATAAATTAAACATTAAGGTTGCTTCATATAACATGTCATTCTATGTTGACATACCAAATTTAAGATCGACCATGTGGCTATCTTCCCTATATCTATACAGCATATAGAAGACAGTGGCACAAAAATACCCACAACACCACATGACTAGGGCCTAATGCAGGTGGCTTTTGCACTATCACCTTAAAAATATGTGCCTTCAGAATGCAGATTATATTCTAAATAGACTGAAGCCACTTAGGGATATATTTTTCTTCTGTTGGAGCTTCCTAAGCATTGTTCTGTATCACAGGACTGCTCAAACTCTAAGTCCTAAATTTATTCACTCAGTGTTGTGTATCTCTCAGATAAAAACAATTTTTATATTACATACCGTTCTCTTTTCCATGAAACTACTAAGAAAGTCATCTATTTCTGTTTTGCCTTCTAAGAAGTCTTCCGCAATAGTGTCAGATTCCTCTTCAGCTTCATGAGCAGCTACTTTAAGCCTGGCTTGCAGAGCACTTGGACTGCAACTCTAAGAAAATAGAAACTCCTATGTAACATTAAACTGTCCATCAAAACCTACATTTCCAAGAAAGATAAATGACTACATAAATGTGGAATATGTGAATAGAGCATTATCATTACATAAAAGCCTAAGTGACCAGATGAAGCTTCATGTCCAAGAAACAGCACAGCTTGTTAAACTAGAAAGGATTCTATGTGCGAAAAGCATTGCCAGTACAGGTCTTGATTCACAACCATTCTCATGAATGTATAGAGATTTTGAACTTTCACTCTACACTGTAGAAAGCATCCAATTTGGAAATCTCACAGGTTCCTGAGTGCATGATTTTCAAGTAGAACTAGCATTTCAAGTGTCTTCAATAAATCGGGTCTACTTTTGAAACTCGGTAGTGAGCCTGGGAAGTATAAAAAGGTAAAAAAAAGCACTTACTGTTCAGCTTTTAAATACCCCTGAAATTACTGTGGAGAGGAAGACAGGAAAGGAAAAAGGACCTACTCAAGAAGTAGATGGGCTACTAATCTAAACCAGTATCCTCATTCTTCTGTTCTTATAAACTTCAAACCTTATTTCTGTTTATTGCATATAATTGCATTATTTTTCCTCTAATATGTTTGGGCAGTTAATCAGAACATGATTCACATCTTCAGTAGGAGTCTGTACAGAGACAGAACTGCAAAATTAAGATATTTATAGATTTTAGATGCTCAGACCACCCTTCATCTACCCCATGAAAAATATTTTACTTAGGTATGGTAAAACTGTGATGTAATCATAAATTTCCTGTTAAATTAATTTTGTGAAAAACAAGGAGAGTTTGCTCTAACAAAAGAGCACTAAAATTCACCCACAGTACTGGACTTGTCTGGAACTTTGAAGGAGAGATAACAGGAGATACCCAGTAGTGTACATCAATACGTGAAGATGCAGCATATGTGGAAAAACAGCACAAAAATCCAGCTCTAACTCCCGAACTCTCAAGCCTCCTAACCATTACTAAATCGAATCAGCAAATCTGACTTAGAAAAAAGAAAAGATAATATAGCAGTAGGGTATTATATCCTGTTCTTAAGTGGCTTCTTACAGAAATATAAATTTTCTCAATGCCAACCACCTCTGCCCACTTTAAAACCAACTTACATCACACAGAAAGGAAGCATTAGGAGTCAGACTATTCTGCTTTTCAAGTAAGGAAACATTTAATTCATTTAGATCACCTATGAAAAATCAGTTTGCTGTCACATAACTTTTTGCTTGTTATTTTGTATTTTGTTACTTTTTGGGAATTTTGAAATTCAGGTACTATGCATGCTATTCTAATGGACTGTTGTATTCTCAGGTGACAAGTCTTGCAAATAATGAAGATTTCAGTACAGAAATTGGCTTATGAGAAGTTACGTCTTCTAAACCATATCCTGGTAATTAGACTAAAAAATTACTCTCCTTCCACAAACTGCTTTCTGAAGTAATGATGTTACCCTATTGGCACTTTAAAATGTGCAGTTTGACAGCACATATAACATGTTGCCCAAAAGAAGCATACCCCGTGAATCACAGAATTTAAGTTCCTAAAGCAATGGTTTTAATCATTTTCATCTGGTTTTACAAGCTTACTATGTTAAATGGGTACCATTAATTAAACAAGCCTTCTTTAAAAATCATTCTATTCTTAAAACTGGTTTGACCCAGGATTGTGCTTAAGAACAGCTCTAAATGCTCATCATGCTCCCTTCTTCCAACTTTGCTTCTATTGTAGGGTAAAAAAACCAACCCCAAAAAACAGTAGTGCAATCATAACACTGGTTTGCTTTCAAATTGTTTGGTACTTCATCTCATTTTATTTCATACTTGATGTGAATCTACTTCATATAAAATTAGAATTTAACCAGAAGAATATTCTTTATGGATAAAGATACAAATCAAAACTTCAGTTTTATTGAACTATTCTTAAAGGAAAACATGACATAGAGATTATACCTCACTAAGTTCATGCTGTCTTTGCATCTTTTTTTCAAAGGCTGCTTTCATCTGTGTGAGCTGCTCATTCTGGAAGGAAGAAGAAAAAGAATGTTCTCCCCCGACAAAAGCAGAGTATTACAACTACTATTTCTGAAAAAGGTTTTATTGCTCACTTACTTTATCCAATACTGTCTGTCTTTTTGCCTCGAGACTAGGCTCCAGCAACAAGTTTTTTTCTGTAAAACAAAGTCACCATTACTACATTTTTTAAAGGATTCAATTCACAGAACACAGCCACAGACGCTAATGTTTTGACATCTTACTTGCCAGCTCTTCAATGCTTTTCACTAACTCATCTCTATCAGTAAGGACTTGCTTCAGCTGTGGTAGAGTCACAAACTGTTGCAGTAACACTTCCTCTTGCTCATTCATACTGGTCAGCTGCGATATACTATATTCAAACAGAAAGAAAGCAGATTTAAAGCTAACAGCAAACATTATGTGTAGAGTTACTCATTTCTGCCAGAAGTCAAAAGTTTGAGGCGTTTATTGGGACTTTAAAGATACGTGACACTTACCACAACTTATTTTTTCCCTTTCTTTTGGATTGTGGGCTCTATCTGCAGCAGTGAGCTTAAAAAGCAGCGAGTTAAAAAATACCTCTCATTTCAAGCCTTACTTCCTATAAAGTGTCTTTTAACGCTACTGTAGTGGGTTGACCTTGGTCAGCTACCAGATTCCCCCCCAGCTCCTCTCTCAGTCCCCCTCCTCAGCGGGATATGGGGGAAAAGCTCATGGGTCAAGATAAAGACACTTACCAATTATGATCACAGGCAAAACACACTCAACATGGAAAAAATTAATTTATTGCCAATTATAGTAAGAGTTGGATGGTGAGACAGACAAAAAGGCTCCACAGGCTGCAGTTCCTGGCAGGAAAGACTGCTCTAGTGTGGGCTTTCCACGGCTGCAGTTTCCTTATATCCGCTGGCTCCAGTGTGGGGTTCTGCATGTATTGTAGTGTGGGTATCTGCTCCAGCATAGTCTTCTCCACGGGCTACAGGGAAGTACCTGTTCTACTCTGGTCTATTCCAAAACCTCCACAGGCTGCAGATGAATATCTGCTCTGGCACTTGGAGCAATCTCCCCACACACACACACACACACACTTCTTCTCTGACCTTGGTGTTTGCAGAATTCTCACACTTTTACACCCCTCCCTTCAATCCTCACTGCTTCTGCAGCATTTGCTCTTTTTAAAATGTGTTTTCATAGAGGCACCACCTGCTTCACTGACTCAGTTGACCTGCAGTGGGTCTGCTGCCAAGCCGGCTGTGCCTGGCATAGGGGCAGCACCAGCCCCTTCTCACAGAGGCCACCCATGCAGCCCCCCAGCTACCAAAACCTTGCCACCTACACACAATAGAGCTACTCAGAGCAGCGGCAATACGATTTGTGATTTAACTCAATTACCACCAGAAGAATCATGGAATTTTAATCCAGACTTTTTGAAAGGACCGAACTTGATTAGAATGTTTTGTTTAAACAATCACACTTTCTGCTACATAATAAGGATGCTGCTAGAACTTACAGCTGATTTAGCTAAATCAAACAGGCTCTTAGAAAGGTGTCAAGTGAAACATGCACACCCCCCCCCCGCAGAAGTCCTTCTTGCCAAAGGACTTTTCCTTTTTGAAAAGACAGAGTTTTCAATCACTAAACTATGACACCACCATAAAGAGGCGAGATCAAAAAGAAACCAATCTCCTAAGACCTTTTCAGAATTAATAGCTAATTTGTAATCTATTCAATCCCAGGTAGCTGATCTAGGAGGCTGTCTCATCAGATCTGAGCAAATTGTGAGGAACAATAGCTAATACTTTTTTTTAATTGTGACAAGATATGATTTTGATGAAAATATTTATGTAATATGTGTACGTATTCACATGTGGAAGCACTGGGACAGCTAGTACATTTACCACCTGGATTTATCCAACCCAACCCCCCTACACATCCTGAACTGCTCACAAAGTACTCCTTTCGAATTTAAGAGAATGTAATTCATGAACCAGTCTCAAGTCCACTTCCCTGTCCCCCTTCCTCCTTCAAAAGTTACGCTTACTATATTAGTAGAAATTAAGTCCCTGGCAAGGCCCCAGAAGACAGCAGAACACTAGTAGTTAGGAAAAGTAAAAATAAATGTTCTTTTTCCTGCTGTTGAATTCTAAAGTATTGTTCCTGCTGAGAAAAACCTAAACAAGCAGCACATTTGAATACAAGGCTGGCTTACTTTCTGACTGTACAATTTTGGTAAGTGGTAGTTCTTCTATTTATAATTTCTATAAAGACCTTTCAGTGATGTATACAGACTTTTGACAAAAATCAGATACAGACCAGCCGTAACTGCCTTTTAACGACTATGGAAAGTTTTGCTACCTTCTGAAAATTTACCTGAGTTCTGAGAGTTCTGGAAAAGTATCAGGAACATCAGGCATCTTGTAAGTAAATCCATTCTGGCCAACCTAAACAGAAGTTTGGAAATGCTTAGTAGATTTTTTGAAGAGCAATTTCTTGATATTTAATCTGATTAATCCAAAACTGGAGATTTGCCAGCAACAAGAAAACTAGGAAAAGCAGTAAGAAGCAGTAGCATTAGTCTCCAAACAGAAGATGTCTCAACTCAGCCATGGCAACAAAATACTTGGGGATGTTTGAGGTCGCATGTCATAAAAGATGAGTCAATTTTGGAGGAAAATAATTCTGTCTTGTTATGTCCCCCATCTGACAACAGTTGGATGACCCAGGAAACACACAGATAGAGTATGACTCAGGGAAGTGACAGCAGTGAAAGAGATTGACATTTGATCTTTTTCATGTGGTTTTTAAAGCTACATCCCTCAGGAAAAAAGTCTTTGACAAGGAAAAAAAAGTCTGTCTTCATAGAATGTAGAAATTTTAAATTCTACAAAGCTAGAAAAGTGTCTTCCAAGATGAAGAAAGTTTTTGTTTCTAAAGACAAGATTTGATTAAAGACTAAACATTTAGATATAAAGTTTTTGGAGGACATTAAAAAAAATCCTTCCAGAGTGCATCAGTGAGAGGGAGTTTGTGAGTACACACATACAAGATCTGTGAAGAGAAGCTATTTTAAGCATGAAAACGAGAAATAAATACTCTACATATAAAGGTTTGAGACTGCACGTCATTCTCACCTGATAGGTTCTGGGCAGGAAATCCCATACAGAGAAAAGGATCTCATTTTCTATGGCTGGAGAAACAGTCTCAGCTGCACTATGGGGGAGTGCAGCTCCAAAAAGTGTGTATTCAAAGATATTTACATAACACTAGTTTCTCTGGAACTCAGAAAGACAAACTTGTTGCTCTGACTTCAAGTTTGTTCTAAAAAACTTTCCATCAAAGCCAGAATGACAGTTTCATTTCCTAGCTCCAGCAAAACAACGAAGTGCAGTCACTCAGACTGTTCCCTTGAGTTTTGCGGCAATGCCCGGTGTGCCCTTGAGGGAACTTATACCCAGTGTCTGATAGCTTAAGCAGCAAAACTCAGTGCACAGACCTGAAGCACTGCTTCTGCTGTCGGAACAGGTAGTGGCAGATCAGCAATAAAGCCGTAAGAGGGAGCAGCAGGCTTGTCTGTAGTGTAGCTTGAAGAAACTGATTCAGCAACAGGCACGGCTGCCATCGTTCTATTTGTTTCTTGAGATGGGTATGGAGGAAGAAATGGAAACCCCTGAGGAGCAAAAGGAGGCATTCCAGCTGGTTTGTTGAAAAGGCTAAAAACAAACAAACAAACACACACAACCATGAGCAACCAACTGCTTACAGCACATTTCTTATCATTTGAATTATAATTACTAGGCCACACACAAGACATAAGATTGAATTTTTAAATGACTGTAAACTTTGCATTTTCTGTTCTCAGTTACTTCCAACATAGTAAGTCTACTTTATGTCTTATACTGCAACATCATATACAACTCCATTAAATTATATTCTTGCAGAGCAGCCAAATACACACTTACACTCTTAATTGTAAGAAAACTACTTCTCAAAAATTTGAGTGTAAACTTAAATTGTTTCCATTGAAAAGTCCTGAGAAATGCATGTCGTACGTTAGACCTTATTTACAGTATAGCATTTAACAGCTTGAGCAACACATCCATAAGTACTTCTAAATAAGACGAATGATTTTTTTTAAAATTGACAACTACAGCTGCATCTAAACTCAGTATCATTGTCCACCACAAGAACCATACTTGTAATGATAAAGCTGTACTGTCTCAGACCACTTTTGCATATTTAATACAATTATTTAATTTACACAATTTCTGTTGCACAGCTGTGCAATAGAAGCTGCCTGTAAGCCTGGAAGATTATGAACAGAATATGAAGAAACGCAACTGCTCAGATCATGATCTACAGCAAATTCAAGATTTCATCTGATAATGTGAACATTTATTCTTTTTCAAGAAAATAGAAGCACATACAGTTACAGTAACTCCAATGAAATCTAGCATTTCTTCTCAAAACAATCATGCCATTAAGTTTGCACATGGAATTGTGCAAGGGCAGAGAATCTATGCCTCCCAATACATCCACTACATTATTCCCGTTCCTGTCCTCCTGATATTTGGTTTCATCTCTTTTTTAAAAATGTAAGTTAATACATACAGTTCCATTCACCATGTTTATAGATACTTACTATGGAAATGATGTTGAGCTAGGAGCCAGAACTGGAGGATTCTTCCAAAACTCGTCCAGTAAACTTTGAATAATTTTTCCAAGATCTGAGTGCATTGTAAACTGGTAATACCAAGAAGACAAAACCCAATGCAGAAGAAAAATTATGCTTGGATTCCAACAGTTCCAAAATGTGCTGAACTTGACTGTTTATTATACCCACACAGCAGTGCCAGAAGCCATTTCAGAGACATATCAGCTAATGTAAACTGTGTATACGTAAGCTCCAAATAAAGTGATAAAGCCACACAGAAATGAATAGAAACTGAAAGTCTTTTGTATATTCCATTACCAATGGAAAATGAATCAAGTCCAACATTTCTGATGAACAACCAAAAAACCCCACCTTAGTTACCAAGTTTTATTTGGGAAAACAGAGAAAGGGGAAATCAAGATTTGAGACAAAAAGCATTAATTGCATTCTGAAAAAGTCATAACTTCCCTCTCACCCCACCAAAAAACTACCACATCCTTGTTGGCAGAGAAAAGGAGAAAAAAAAAAGAAAACAAAAAAGACAACAACAACAAAAGAACAGCATATTAAAATACTAAATATTAAAGCTAAAACCTTGACATCTTTCTATTAGGATTAGGGTAGAAAGACCTACATTGCAAAAGAGTCTTAAAGCATCCTTCTCCCTTATTTGGAATACAGAGTAGAGAAACAAGAACTGTGCTACTTGTACTAACAAGAAAAGTAATAGGAAATTTCTAAGCCATCATAACTTAAAATAATTTTAGATATATGGACTACTCAACTCAGTAATGGTAGCATTAAAAGAGTAAATAGTAGTATACTGAACACTACTGAATTTTTGTTTTCAGACCCCTCAAAATACAGTTTGAGAGGGACTAGGATCTGTACTAGTCTATTTTACCAGAAGTGTTAGCAATAATCTAGTGTGGCATGTATTAAAATTGCTATTAACAATAGATATATGTGAAGCTACAAATTATACATACATTACTTATTAATGGGCCGGTCACATATACTCCCTGCTTGTCCATTAAATGATGTCTCACAGGTGGGAAAACACTGATGACTGGTTTTTCCTGAGGAAACTGAGGTGGAAGCAAGCTGCAAATACAAGAATAATCATTACTATAGCTACCTCCATGATAAAGTTTGCGTAAGAAGGCTTCTTATGCAAAGAAAAAATACTATTAATTACATAAACTTACTTTTCTACAAGAAGAGTTACAGAGAAATACAGAATGAATGAAGCACACAAAAGGATTATTCAGTTACAAAATTGGAAGTCAGACAGATTAGAATATCAGACTTCCACGGAACTGAAGGGAGCATTTAGTGGGCAAAACTGTACTGTAACAATGAAGCAACTATGTCCAAGGACAAAGAAAAAGCTGTAGCATAACAAGAGTATCTTCTAATAAAAGTGTTATTACTACAAAGATAATGCAGTGTAACCTGCAAGAGCATCAGGCAAGTTTATCAGGCTAAAGTAATAAAAAACGTGTGAATAGAATACCATCAATATCTGCCAGAGCAAAAGCACCCCCCAAAGTAAATTCACAGGAAATGTTACAATAAATCACTTAAGTTATTATCCAGAAGCTTCACTGGGGTAAGAGTTACAAGTTACAGCAGATTAGTAAATTACTAATTAAGTTTATTTTCAGTTGTAGGGGATTCAAAGTCATCAGAAACCATCAGGCGTTTCCTCCTACTTACCTTCAACTAAAAACCTGCAGTGGAGATACCTTAAGAGCTGAGCACAGCAAAATATAGTTTTGCTTTCAGCTGAGCATCTGCATCTTGTACAGAACTAGTTTCACTCATGGCACTAAAACTACTAATGCAAATCCAGGTTATAGTTCCTGAAATTAGTTATGAGATGGGAGCCACTTATGTTTTATTACTACTTTTTTTTGAGAACAAATTTTCAAGATGTGCACAGAGATATTTCACTCTACTTACATGTTAATATTAATTGTCAAGTTGTTTACAGTGAATGGCAGACGATATTCCACATCTTTCTGAATTTCTGCAATGCTGTCAAAGAAGAAATTGTTAGCATCCAATTCATGATCAATATAACAGCCTAAAGTCTAAAAAAAAGGCATGACCTCAGACCTTTCTATTTAGTTTAGTTCTGAAAAGTCTTGTAAGAATAAAATTGAAAATGCTGGAATAAGTTAATATGCTTCAGAATGCTACATTGAATATTAAGATTAAAGCAAAAATTAGTAGATTCAACTTTTAAAACTCATACATGACCACAAGCAATGGAAATACAGTAGGAGAAATTGTGCTACTCACTGATCTGACAACAATCTCAGCTTATTTTTCTCCACTTCCTGGCTTAATTTAAGACATCACACCCATGATTTTTTTACATACTGAATTTTATCTGATAAAACATTCACTTTGCCAAGGCATCACACTTGGTTCACAACTAAGTATTACTCTGCAACACTGCCTACAGATCAATATTTAGAACATACATTACACTAGACCTTCTTCCTTGATAGATTAGCTTACTATTTAATAGTAGTTTTTTCCACATGCACCAAGTTCTATGTACCTGCACAGATATTTTCAAGAATTATCTGGAGAAGAGCTACTTGCAAGAATATAAAGCTCTGTAGTCCAGTGACACTCAATACAAAGACCCCCCCGAAAGCACCAGCTGAAGAAACATGTATCTTATGAAATCTGGTAAGACCAAATCCAAATCTGCTTCTCCTCTAACAGATAAGTTACTGAGAAAAATCTTTAAAACAGCTGCATTAATAGGAAGTTGATTTCAATACTCAAAGCACTCTACAATTTGAATGTACTGTAGGGCTGTCTTGAAAGATGGCATCCCAAAGAATGTGGAAGAGGAGGAGGATAGAAGACTTAGCTCAGAAGCAGAATTTCTGGACAATATGAACATGCATAAGCTGGGACTCAGAGAGAAAGGAGGGCAGAAAAATAGCTTCATCTTATAATGCCTCAATCAAAACAAACTTAAAAAGCAGACTGATTCTTCTTCCATGTATTTTCGCTGTCTGCATCTGGTTAATTATACTCTTCTCTCTCATCTCTCTAAAGTTCCCTTATAAAGGGAGGGAACACAGCTCCAAGTGGGAATAATGGCAGCTGCGTGTTCCCAGAAAGCCTCTTTGCACCCAACTTCAGAAATGCCCCTCCAGCCACTGCCAGGTACACTCCATACAATTACCTCCTCAAAAAACCCCGAACACATTACCTGCAAATGTATGTTAAGTGTACTGCTAGGAGTGTTTTATATCCCTCCAAAACATTATTCACACACAGAATTTAAAATGCCAGTTTTCGGAGCTTTGGGAATAAACAGAGTAAGACACAAACCTAGCTATGCACCTTGCTTTCCACAGCCCAGCTTTATTCCTCTCACAGACAGCTCAGTATCTGCTCTTTCCCTGTGAAATCACATGCTGTCTGAAGAAACTATCAGATATCTTCAGCACAGGAGAATTCAAATCAGAGTTTAGGGCTCTACTGTGATACACCACACACCGGAATCACCACCTCCTCATTCTTAACTGCAGGATTCCCCCTGGAATCTGTCACACACGTTCCTGCCCTGTAATCATGTCACGCATTTTAATAGGCTGCTACAAAATCCTTTTGAGAAAGGTATATAATTATGGTCCACTCACGTGCACAACCTATAGGAACTGGGGAGGAAGAAGAGAACAGGGAGAGAGAAACGAGAAATCCAGAATCTCACTGAGCTGTTCAAACTGTTACAAACTCCTTTAAGCAACACCTTGAACTGATAAACTTGGCTGTCCCTTCCCCAAGTGGAAATGGGTACACTGGAAAAATGACACATTCTTAACTTTGGCTAGAACAGCAGCAAATATAAGAAAACTGTTTTTTAAACACAAAAACTTGATTTCAAGCTCCTAAACTGTGAGGGATCCTGAAAAGGAAAAGTAGCTACTTTAATGAAATTAAGATCACATACACCTGGGCTTTTACAGCCTAAGACAACACAAACCATACTTACCTAACTTAGGTAACTACACCATGCCAAGAATTTTATTTTGAGCATTTCAGTGAGAAGCAGCTGGGATACACATAAATGAATGACAAAATATACTTATCAGACAAAACATACGCTAGAATGACATTTATTTAATCATTGCTTAGGAAACAATGCTGTTGCAATGCTTAGTGCATATTCCTATCCTATAGATCTGTGCTGCTATGGAGTCCATAATCAAGCACATCAGTCCCACCCAAAAACACTTTGCACTTTTGAAAACTTGCACAAGTACACATACCTAAAAGCAATGAATCTGAGGCACTGTTACTCAGATTTATTCAGTAATAAATATCTCTTAGGAAAACTGTACACTTTGCCAGAATTTACTCCTTCCTTGCCTAATTTTGGGGTTTTTTTACACTTATCGTCAAGAGAGGTCAGGCAGGCTAGTTTACGTGGCTGTAAAGTTACATTTGAGCAGCTGCCATCTCCCTACCCCTCATGTCCATTCCTGGCTGCAGGGTCCATTCCCTCTCTGCCTATGCTTGAACTGGTGCCTGCACAA
The DNA here is from genome assembly GCA_035590175.1 of Aviceda leuphotes. Lineage (NCBI taxonomy): Eukaryota > Metazoa > Chordata > Aves > Accipitriformes > Accipitridae > Aviceda > Aviceda leuphotes. The sequence goes on from JAVJGH010000050.1 coordinate 14,853,989, forward strand.
ACAGGTAGTAAACCAGTCCAGCAAGCTGACTGAGGAAAAACTGATCAGCTGTTTTGAGGACGTAACTTGGGGTAAGCTCATCTCCCTGGTAGAGAAAAAAAGGATAGAAATAAAAGGCTAAGTAAGGCCAGTCCAGCAAAAACTTCCACTTAGGTAAGCTGCTGTATACCTACAGACACAGCTCCTTAGAAAAGTGAACTGTCTTTCAAAAATATTTGCGAAATTGACTTTGAACAGATTTAAGTTTAAGCAAGCAACAATACTTAGCAATACTGTCATGTTTCCTGTGTGGTAATTCAAAATATTAGGATAGTGATCTGCAATTATTAAACCTGGAAACACAGTAAGTATCTCTTCCGATCCTAGTCTCAGCCTGACATAACAGAAAACAATCTCCTTCCTTTTTCTGGATTGTTTTGGAGGCATCATCTACTGTTCGACTTCAACAGTCATCTTAGGAAGCATGACGAATGCTTACACGTTCGCTGAAAATATAACTTGAAATACGTGAAGTGTGGATCTCCTTTTAGAAGATGAACACTTTTAAAAGACTAAAATGTAGGCAAAACTGATCAGCACACTGACAAGCTGAAGAGTCTCGGGATAAAGGAAGATGTTCTGCTGTAAAAAGTGTGTCTGTTGAACCGGAAAAAACCACCTGCCTCTGCTGAGCATCTAAATAAAACAAGTTACTAAGAAACAGCCAGTTATTAGCAAGTTAGCACTGTACATCAGAAAAAGAGTTTGTAGAGTGAGCAGGGCTGCTATGCCACTGCTGATGCGAGCACTCTGACGCATAGCTCCTTCATACTGCATGTTTTATCCTGAACTTTTAAAGAACTACCTAGGCTCCTACAACCAGTTTCCAGAAAGAGGGCTGTATTCCAACTCAGGCAATCCGTACCTCTTTGCAGACTTAAAAAACCCCATTAAACAATTTAGCTGTCTTTCCGGCCAAGCGGCCGGGGTTAAGTGGGCACCACGAGCTGCGCCCCATCACCCGGCCGAGCCACACCGACAAACCCCCAGCCAGCGGCGACGGCAAATCTTGCTTTCGGTTTCCCGGGTTTCTCCCCAACGTGGGCCCGCTTCACGCTGTTCTCTGGCCGCCCCCCGCGTCCCCGACTACCGGGTGTCCCTGCCCGGCGGCCGCGCCGGGTCCCCGCGGCACGCCGCCCTCCCGG
>JAVJGH010000050.1:14864227-14887538 GCA_035590175.1 Aviceda leuphotes
CCAAGCCTGTAGCGCTGACTGGGGTTGTTGTGACCCAAGTGCAGGACCCGGCACTTGGCCTTGTTGAACTTCATACAATTGGCCTCAGCCCATCAATCCAGCCTGTCCAGATCCCTCTGCAGAGCCTCCCTACCCTCAAGCAGATCCACCCTGCCTCCCAGCTTGGTGTCATCTGCAAACTTGCTGAGGGTGCCCTCAATCCCTTCATCCAAATCGTCAATAAAGATATTAAACAGAACTGGCCCCAATACTGAGCCCTGGGAACACCACTTGGCGAGTACATATGTTTCTTTTGAGTACTTCTTTTATTTATAAAAAAAAGGTTGTAAAGTTTGTGAGGGTGCTTTTGTTGCTGTGTAGCTTCAGGGATTGTGGCTAACTGCACTAAGTAACTTTAGGTGATTATATTGAAAATGGTGAAAGCTTTTTAAGGAAAGGAAGCCTATGTGCTTCAGGGTATAAACCAACCACTAATTGCCTGTTAGAGGATTAGAAAAAAACTTCCTTAATGAGCAGGTAATTACATAATTGCTCACTGTGGACTTTCTTACCCTTCTGTTAGCATTCATCAGTGACCACTCAATTTTTGAACTAGATACATCATAGTCTTGAACTGGAGTGACAGTTCCTATGTCTGCGTAAGCTTGGATGGCTGGAGCGTATTACCCCTGAAAAGTGTACTAAAAAGATTATGTAAATACCTTGAATACTGCATTATGATTAGTAAAGTGGGGTTTGTGACAGTTGTTAGGAGCACAAAGGGACTAAGTGTAAGCAGCTGGAACTTAAGGAATGTGAGATATCATTTGGTTGAGCTGACTAAAACTAACCCATGCTTAGGATCCAAGAATAGATACCTGACTGAATGCTGTCATGCAATGGAAGGGTAATCATGCCTGTTAAATCCACTGTTTGAGATATCCTGTTCCCTTTTTCTGCATGAGGATCCCAGAGTGAAAGAATCTGCTGCAATCTCCAAGGGGGAAAAAAAAAAAAATATATATATATATATGTCTTCATTGACATGGCAGATTTATGATAGCCTGCTCCCTCTCAGTACAAAGAGTAAATGAATCTTGACTTTTCTTACAATACTTCCTTCTTAATAGAAATTGGAATTGTTCAAGAGCATCTTGTTTTCTAGTAATTCAATCATGTATGTAATTTTTTTTTGAAGAGGAGGGGAATCAAACTTTTTTTTAAAGAGGGGCACAAATACTGTTTTCTTCACTTTAAAAGTTTTAATATGGCTGTTACATTTGAGCTACAAGGATGACTGATGTCAGATATTCAGTGAGTTAATAAGCTTTCTAATCTCTAGAGGAGTAAGTCTGCTTAATCCTGACCAGTCTTTTTTACTAATGTGGCTTTTTTCTTTTCCTTTTCTATAGAGGGCTTTATGCCAATACAGGCTTCCCCCCCCCCCAATAGGTGATCTAATAAAAGTAAGCTTCCAAGCTACTGTTTTGCCAAGTATACTACAGGTTTTTACTTTGTAAGACTTGGCTGAAATCCTTTATCTTTGGCTTCTTTGCTCTGTGGCCAGTGGCTGCTGCTGTGTGAGATTGGAGTGCTGCCAGCACAGCTTCAAAGCACCAGATGCAGTGTGGGATTTGTTCAACATGAAATTCCTGTTTAGAGCACTGGAAACCCCCATGGGAGAGCTGCAATAGTCCATTCCTTTTGTGTATCTTGTATTAATGGACTTTCAGTAAACAATCTATTTATTCCCAGTATGTTCAATATTTTCTACCTTCTGTCTAGAAATTCATAAGATAAAGATGGTGTAGAGAACCCTATCGTATACAAAAGGTACAAAAAGCAATCCTCTTTACATTGACTATGCAAGCTAAAGCCTTGAGCCTACGTCAGAAGTCACCAGTCTTTGTGGGTACTAAATATCTGCAGGATCAGTAGTACAGTCCTCTTAACTGGTTTGTCTTATGTATTACTCATCTCACAGTTAAAGATCTCAGTCAGTATTTACCAAGTTGCAAAATTCTTGGTTTTGAGTATGATCCTCATGTAACCAAGAATGAACGCGAAGTATTAAATGGGGAATTTGGAGTCTCTGGTGGCCACCCATTCATTTGAATTATCTCTCAGCTATACGCTAAGTTTCCTTAAGCAGCAAAACTAATGCTGCCTTCAGTAGAGGCAGCCCTGCTGTGTGTTTTCATAATCTTTGTTAGTACAGGCATTTTAAAAATTGCATGTCAATAAAACCTAGCAACTAATTTGGTTCAATGCAAACCTAGTAATAAAGAAGAGAACGTATCATTCCCCTATCTAGTTCAGTGCATATGTGCATGAGCAATCCTGCAAGTACAAGGGATCAGAATGGATCAGATTCATGATAAAATCATGAATAATCTGGCTTGTGATCTCTGCCTTCCCAGGGAAAAGCATAACTAGTCATCACTGCTTTTTGTTGTGGTGTTCAGTCCTACTTAATACCTGACATCTGTCTGTCATACTTTAAACCCTCTGTTTCCCCTCATAACCCTTTGTAAAAGTACATGGCTTCCCCTTTTACTGCCGCACCTCATTCCTATGTCCTCTTTCCTCAGTCAAAATATTGAGAAGGAAGTCTTCCCAAACTCTTCTCTCCACCATGCACACAATGTGATACCTCAGTTTCTTTTACCACACCTGTACTGCTCAGTTATCTTGCTGCCTCCTGCTGACTTACATGTACACACAAAATTTTTCCAACTTACTCTGTATTTGCCTCCGGAAAGAGTAATAGTCTACAAGCTATTAAATTTTTCAATTGTCTATGTGCTGATTTAACTGGGAAAGTTGAAAGACAATCTGTTCTTCTTCGTTGCTGAGGGTGAAACTCGCCTCCAGGCATAAAGATGTGTTATCTCTGGAAACTCATGAATCTTTTGGATTTTGAGAACTGCAGAAGTCTTTCTGTCTCAGTTTGTAGTGAAAAACTCCCATCTGTGTGAAAGGAGGCAGCTAGGAGTCTTTCTGGTGCAAGTTCTTGTTATCAGGTGAAGCCCCAGCAGCACTGCCTTGTTTCAGGATTTAGAGAAACTCCTGTATGCAGATCTTTTTGCTTCATTCAGACTAAATTAAAATGTTTTCTCTGGAATCTGCAATGGGGCCATTTACACTGAGGCTTAGTCTTTTGTAAGAGTCAGTATTAATTGCATTGAAATTAGGTGAAATGTCCCGTTAATGTGTAATGAAGTCTTGATGTTGGAAGCGAGAAGGATGCTTCTAAGTTATTTGCTTATATTGTTTTTGTTATTTATTTGCAGTGGATATGACTTTGGCTATCTAATCAAAATCCTGACAAACTCTAATTTACCTGAAGAAGAGCTGGACTTCTTTGAGATACTGCGATTGTTTTTTCCTGTCATCTATGATGTAAAATATCTCATGAAGAGTTGCAAAAATCTGAAGGTAAGTAATCTGTTAATGGCTCAGAACAAATTCTGGGTTTGGAGACAGAGTACTTTCTGCGTAAAAATATTTACTTTCTGTAGTTTTATTTTCTGGTTTTGCTTTGATAATACCTACTAAGTATTGTTGTCTCAAGCTTTATATATTTAATATTAAAGGCTATTGATAGAAGCAGGCAGGAGCACACATCAATTATTGTAACTGCTTACCAGTTAAAAATAGCATGTTGATACTGTATTTACAGTGCCCAGTCTTTGTTGACAAATGATAAACCCATGTTTGGAATGAATCCTTCACTTCTTGAACCGTAAGAATTGATGGGTTTCATATACTCTTATTTCCTCATTGTGCAGTCCACTAAAGGACTGCAGTCGTCTTGGCAAAGGTAATGGCAACGATGATGCTGTGGAAGTGTCTTGGGAAGAGGAATGGAGCGAAGAATGCTTCAGATGGCCCCATAAGGAAAGATAAAACAACTGCGTATGTTCAGGGACAACATGTGACTTCTAGGAAAAAAATGCAGTACTAGAAACTAATCTCTCCTGTCAGGCCAGCCGGGCTACTAATTGGCTTACTCTATCAGGCGTAAAATTTGGATACTTTATTGCACTGGAGAATGAATGGAAACTGGAACTAAGTATGTGAAGGGGAAGACAGCAAGCGAAAGAAAGATGCTACAGGGATTGTTAACAGCTTTACTTGCCAAAGAACTGTAAGAGCCTGGACTGCTGCTGGAATGAGGTGCATCGTGCATCTGAGGCAATTAATGACTTGCTGCTTTTATGGAAAGTAACTCGATTCTCTAGGCTTTCTTAATGAGAACCTGCAGGAAAAAGAGAACACTGACTGTGGTACAACCAAAGCCTAACTAAGGGATGGCTTGCCACTTTGTCATGCTGAACTAGTGATCTGTGTGGGGTTTATAGTCCTCTGTTTGTTCCTTTCTGAGATAAACTAATAGAGTATGTCACTTCTAAGTAGTAGCCAACTTTTGTGGGAAGTAAATTTTGTAAATCCTTTTGTTAATCAAATTAATGTTGAAAATGGAGACCTCCCAGTTAGTAAGAAAAGTATAACTACCTGTGTTCATCTAGAGTTGTTATTGGTATAATCAGCAGGGCAAATAGCTGAGTATTAAAAACATCTTAGAAACAGTTTTTCTGCACAGAGACCAGAAGAAAAAAGGAAATGTAAATAAGCTTCAGGAGTCTTAAAGGAGGGGTGGGGGGGAACCGCAAACAAAAAACACCCTTACTTTCTCATTCCTGGTGAAGCAAAGTAAAGCATATGGTGTCTTAGTGGTGGCAACACACTTAACCAAGTGTATAATCCAACTTTAGTGATGTAGGAAAAGTGACAGAATGATGTTCCCTGTCACTGTTCCAGAGGTGACATTCCCAGGGGGTTTGGGGAGGAGGGGACTGTGTTTCCTGTCACTTCATTAAGACACAGTTATGTGTAACCTGCATTGTTTAGAGACACTAATGTTTTTTGGAAGACAAGAAAAACCTTCACAGGTCTTATTTCAGCAAACCTTAAGAACAAGGGTGATTTTTTTTTTTTTTTTCCTTTTCTTTTTTTTCCCCAAGCTGAATATGTAGGTCAGCTTTCCTGCAGTAAATCTTGATCCTGTCACCTAACCTGCAGACTTGTAATGACAGCAGGGGAAGGGATATGGACTACCCTACCCCTCCAAATTTACCAGTGATGAAATGATGGTGAACTTGTACTGTACTGAGAGCAGCTGTCTAAAACAAATTGCTAAATGCTCAGTGTTGTGACTAAAAATGCATGCACTGTTTTCTAATGTGTGTCACTTTCAATCTTTATTAAATTGCAGTGAATTGAACTGCTGTGCAGTTGTCCTTTATTGACTTGTCTAAGTTATTTTTCATATGAAAGTCACTGATTTGCTGTAGGTCTCCCACTTCCTGCCCCCACACACCCCAAAAAGAATTTGTGGCATTGAGAAGAGAAATATGCTTCAGGATTAGGAAGCTGTTTGATGCTGTTTTTGTGGAATTAAGTAGTCTCTGAATTTAAAGTATGTTACTCAAATGGACATGAATGTACTTTACTGGCATGCAGATTGGGAGTTAACTTGAGATATTGATGTAGTATAGGTTAAATTCTTGCTTGTTCTCTAAAAATCTTTCTATGTAGACTATTCCAAACCTTTTGATAGTAACAGCAACTCTAAGTAATTATGTAGATTTATAGACCTTGTTGGAAACATGCTTTTAATGTGGGGTTTGTACAGAACAGTGAACTCTGGTACCAGTGGGATGAAACGAGAATTTGAACTGGATTTGTTGTTTGAGTATGGTCATGTGATTATGTAAATCATTCTGTGGCCTTTTTCTTGAAAGACTAGTGCTCTGAAAATTTGGAAAGAATTTGTCCTTCTCCTCCAAGAGTAAAAATGTTCTTATCTGGAGTGCAAAAGCCTTGCCTGAAAGAGAATCTCAATAGTTTATTAATTTTCAGAGACAGCCAGATTTTATTCTGTAATTATTGCAGTTATAGACCAAGAAGTTCCATGCAAAAGTGGTATGTGATATATTTACAAATGGATATATACCATTAAAAGCACTATTTTCAAAGCATTCTTTTGTAGGCTGCTGTTAACTGTAAATTTTGAACTATATTCCAGAGCTTGCAGCTGCTATGTAAATATTACTGATTTTTATTCTTGAGTGTTTTTTCTTCAAATTTATTTGAAGCTATAGTAGATAATCTTACAGCTAGCAGATCCTGATGATGAGGCACTGCTAATTTGCAGTTTGAGGAAGAAGAGGGTTTAGGAGCAGAAAATGGTGCCTTGAAAGGGTGTGGGCCTAACTGCTGTTGCTAACTCTTAACAGCTCATTATTGGAGTTAGAAAGTGAAGAACTGCTTGTATTGGATATGTGCTTTTTTTTTTCCCTGCCCACCAACCCTCCACATGTTTTTGACAGTGTAAATTAAATAATTGAGCACGTTTGGGTACAACATCTGAACACTGCAAGCACATAAATAAAACAAACTAGCTTCTGTGCTTAACTGCATAGTGTATAGACTTACTTTTATCTTAAACTTCTGTAAACTATATTCCTGCTGCTCAAGCTAGAATAAAACTAGCTATACCAATACTAGGTTTTCACGTTGGTTTGTAGGTGTTACTTGGGCATGTCACTACGGAAGCTTCCATCTTTTTAAACAAAACTAAAACCTGGGCCCAAACTTGTTGCCATAAGATTCACAGGAATTTTTATAATGTTTGATCTGATTTTCAGGTCAGACTTTATTTTTATTACTCTGAGTTTTAACTCTGACTGTTATGCTTTTGCTTCTTACTGCTTGCCTTCCTGTATTTGACATGGGTTAAGAGTGTGAGGAAAGGTGAACTTGTATACTAGGCAGTCTTTCTTTAAAAGTATTGCCTCTGTGCAACATTTTTGCCCTGCAAAGCTTATGGCAGCACTAAGGATTTTGCTATTTGGTTGGTTTTTTAAATCTTTCTAGACCTTAAGAAGTGTGCATGTGCTTTAGTTTATTTCCGGTAGCTTTATGGCTTAACGATGAAAAAAAGAAATGTACAAAATTATGTGCTTGCAGTGTAGCTTACAGCATTAAAAGATTGCGGTTACAATATAATATAATACAATATAATAGAATAATATCCTTCAACTGATGTGTGTTACCTGTGTGAAACCAAACCAACCTCTGATGGGTTTGCTTCTATATATAGTGGTTACCACCATTGGGGGGGAAGTGCTAAGAAGAGGTTTATTTAGTCATTCTGCAGTTAAGGCATTAGTTTTTCACACAAGCTTATTATTAGGAAGAAAATTTGCTTCAAAACTGGAGAATTTTTACCTTTAAGAGCAGATAGATTTGCAGCTTGGAGTGATGTCTCTAGCTTCATAGTCTGTCCTTTTAAACCATGGATTAACATTCAAAGCAGACAATTACAGCTTTAAATTGTTCCCTTTTTGTATGTGAGATTTTTATATACTTTTTTAAGTAGGCTGCATTACACATGTGACTACTAAATATACATCTCTAACAGAAGAGCTGGCTATACCACTGGATTTTAGTATCTTAGAAAACTAGTTGCAAGATGATGAATTTTTTTGCATGGTTTTTTTTTTCCTAACCTCTTATGTCAGCTAATGAAACAAACTTTAAAGAGTGGTAGAATGTCTTGTAGAGATGGAGTGGGCACTTTCTTCCTTTTTTACTTTACCACCTGGTTTCTAAAATGCCTGCTGTGTAACATTTTCCTGGACTCCCTGTAGTGTTCTAGATACTTAAGGATACTCTCAGTTTTTGTGAAGGGAAGTGGAAAAACTCTCAACTTAATTGTTGAAAGGTAAGTGGGAAGAAAAAGGTCTCTTTCAAAGGAAGTCTAGATACTTTAACACATGGAGGCATATGGGCACCTCATTTGTAAACACTTGAATTCTTGTGTTTGTAGAACAACGCTTTTACCTTTTAAACTCTCAAATAGAAGGAGTACAGGAACACCTGGTTTTGTTCTTCAGCATTGCCAATCCTTTCAGCATCTTGAAGGTCTTGTTTTGTTAAGTAATTGCATCTGGTTACTGGAAAAGCTAGAACGCAAGGGAGCAGTAGTTTTGTTGGTCACAGATACTGCTTTGTTTAATCAATACTGACATAGAATTCTAATGCTGCTATTGATACCAAAAGTTTCATTCTCCAGGTGTGTATTTATCTAGTATAATAACTGTTACAGCTACTGTGCAAATGTTAAAATATACCTGAGTTTGTATGACTTGTGTAACAGATTTTCCTAAATATAGCTCCTCAGTTTTCTGATTCAATTTTTTTTCAGCAGTTAACAAAAATGTTTTCTTTTTTCAGGGTGGATTACAAGAAGTGGCTGAGCAGTTAGAACTGGAAAGGATAGGACCACAGCATCAGGCAGGATCTGATTCTTTACTCACAGGAATGGCCTTTTTCAAAATGAGAGAAGTAGGTGGATGTGTTGGTTTTATCTCCATGACAGTAATGTGCTGTGATAGTCAGATGGAATTGCTGATTCTGATAAGTCTGCTGTATTTTAAGGAGGTCCCTGGAGGGCTTCAGGGGTCACTCCTTTCTTGACAAAAATATGACCACCTGGATTTTCCCCAGAGTAAGTGTGAACCAGCCCCACTGGTTCACTGCTTAGCTGCTCTTGAGTATTGCTTCTTCTTTCCAGCCTGTGCCTGGCTTTTGGATTTTTTGTGGTTTTTTTGTTTTGGGTTTTTTTCCTTCCCTGTTCTGCAGGGTACCTCTTTTTAGGTGGCCGCTGCAGTGAGTTATGAGCTGCTGGAGTGAGATTCCTTTCTGGGTGACCATACTCAAGCCAGGGTTTTTTTGTAGCTTCTGCTCAGTGTAATACCCAGCTGGTATGCACTGCTGCTTGTGACAGGCCTAGGGGCGGGGGGGGGGGGAAAGAGTGTCGACTGGCCACTTCTAGCTAAACTTGCAGCCTATAGGTATATTAAATAATGGCTTTCGGGCTGCTGTGGAGAATGTCCATGCATTTGTTCCTTACCATTGAGTAAAGCGCAGATTAACTCAGATTCTAAAAGATTATACATCGATCAATTAATTCAAGGTTTGCAGCAAGGGAAACCAGGTCTTACAAGCTTCACTTTTCCTGATACTTGTCCATGTACAACAGGAAGATATTAGGATGTTTTGCATTAGCAGAACAAACAAATGTTGAACTGCTTCTGGAAAGCAGTTGCACTGGACAAATGCCAGTGCATCTCAACATGGCATTCTGCCAGCAATTCAGTATCATTTACCATGTCAAAATGGATGGCAATAGGAAACCTCATTTTTAATAAGGTTTAGTATCGTATGCTGAGCTGTCTATTTCCTGTAATCCAGCTTTTTGTATAAAGGAGAAAATGAGCACAGTTCCTGACAAATACTGGTGAAAAATAAATGCTGTGATTTAAGCTGGTTTGCTCATCATAACACTCTGTTCTGCCTTTCTGCCTCTCCTGGAACTGTTGCAGTTGTCAAGCAGGTCATGGGCTACAGATGCAATAGAGAGGATTGTGTTTCTGGTACAATCCAAGCCCAGTGTGGCTAACGGCCATCTGCCTGGTATTGTTAATCTTTCACTCCTGAATTTGAAACAAAATCCAAAACAAATAAAGGGAAAGGGGAAGTATATGATAATGATGCTTAAGAGACTGCCTTTCAAAGTAGTTTTCTAGAGGAAAAGGTTCAAACCCATGATTGCTTCTCTAATGAGATGCAGTTTGTGTTACATGGCAAATTAGCTTCTTGAATTTGTTTCCCAAAAGCTCTTAGTGGGAGAAGTAGAAATTGTTGAGTTTTTTTAGTGCAAAACACTTGCTTAATTAAGCCAACAAAGATGTATTATTATGATGGTTTTTTTCAGTACTTTCAGATTCTTTGCAAATACAGCATTTCTAGATAAGGACACAGTAGTCAGCAGAGAGAAGTAAATTTAATGTGTATTTTTAAAGCCTTTTCAGTAGACTTCTTTGTTTAACAGTGTGTTTCTAAGAGGTACAAAATTTTGTTCATAATTGTGGTGAAGGAGTTGCAACTTGCTTGCTGGGTTTTGGAATGCCAGCCAAAAAAGTTAGTGTTCTTTTTCGTCCCATCAGAAATAGTTAAATATTGATACAACAGCAGAGCTGTTGTTTTGGGATTTTCCTACCTGTTTATTTCTTTAAGAACTGGTGGGGGCTTTAAAACTTTTTAATTGAGGTCTCCAATTCCTGCAGTACAGAACTTGCCATCTGGACTCTGCTGCTAAGAGCAAAGCTTGGAAGGGAGAAGTTTTCAGCCTGTGTGGTATATACAGTTCTCTGCATTTAGGTTGTGTATTGTGTCCACACTGCTCCTGTGTGATTCTGGCTGTCTTAGATTTCTGATGTTGATGATGACTCAGAATGCCAGCCACTGGGATGTCCAGGGTTGCCATGAAGTTTTTAGGGTGAAAAAATGTTTGTGTATGTGTGTGTGTTTTTTATTTTTGCAGGGTAATTTGTGGTTTTGCTTGAAAATCTAAGTGTGAAAGGTAGAATATCTTGGGGTTTCGTATGTCTTCCACTGAAAGGTTCTGTTTGCAATTCAGACTTGTAAGGTGTAAATGCAATCTTAGTATAAAATTTAATTTAATTTTGCTGTTCCTTATTAACTGAAGTCCCCCTCTGTGAGGAGCTAGCTGGAAATGCACGTTTCTGCATTTCTCTAAACTCCATAATGTGTTTTGTGCTCAAACATTCTCCCCACCCAAACCTTTATAATATAAATTTGTACATACCCTCATTTCAAGACAGAGTATGATGAAAACTCCCACACTGAGGAGTAGGTAGAGTACGGGCACTGATGATGGATGCTAAGTATATGCCTGTTGTGAGGAACTCCACGGAAATCAGTTGGAGAAATATCTTCGTTACACTTGCAGAAAAGTGAGTGATAGCTGGTAATACAAAATTACCAAAACATTGCGTTTGGCCATTTTATCAGGAAGAGTGCACAGGAAGACTAATTGTGTGCCTTGACAGATTTACTTTAAAGAATCATGTCATATAGCACATTTTGATAATGTGTTAAGTGTGTTATGTTAATTATATCATCTTTTGCACCTTGAGATTTGGTATCTTAGGCTAAAAAGAAAGTAACATTTTAAAGCCTTTCTGTAGTTCTATTTAAACTGAGCCTTTTCTTTGGCAATAATTTGTGTCTCTCTTTTAACTCTTCAGATGTTCTTTGAAGATCACATTGACGATGCCAAATATTGCGGCCACTTATACGGCCTTGGGTCGGGGTCATCTTATGTGCAAAATGGCACAGGAAATGCATATGAAGAAGAAGCCAACAAACAGTCATGACATGAAATGAAAGGCCATCTTTTTGACCTCCATGTGCTTGTATATAGGTTTTATCTCTGGTTGAACCCCTTGGACAACAAGGCTTTTTTTTCCCCCTTTCTCAGCACACTTTCATTTCTGCCTTTCTATGTACTGAACTTGACTGTTCCTATCACAGATTTTGATCCTACTATTGATATGTAAAGTTTTCTGGGTTACATTTTGGCCTCATAACTAGCCCATTTGTAAAGAAGCATGCATAGGATCAGTGTGGCAGAGAGAAGGGGAAAGTTCTACCATAATGAACAGTCTGGTACTTACCTATATTGATCCTAGTTTTTTGTCTCTTTCCCCTCCCTTCTCCAAATTAACTGGCACTGATTGTAACTAACTTCCCCATTCATGTCTGTTCCTTCCAGTATGCAGGCGTTTTAGCTATTCAAGATTGTGGACCATCAAATTTGCACTTTAGAGAACGACTCTTGACTCAGATCCTCTGTTTAATTTGAAGTTTTGTTTTCTTTTTTTCTTTTGCCCTCAGCTAGAAAACAATCATCTGCCAAGTTCAGCAGCTTCACGCTGTATTTCCTTGGTATCTCAACCCACAGAACGTGACTTACTTGCTACATAACCTCTGTTTGTTCAAGCAAAACAAACTACTGAAATCATAGTAACTGCTGTTATTTTACTAGTGTTCAGTCGTCTTCAAAGACATCCTGCACGTCAACTGCTAGTTGGCCTGCTGCTTTAAAACCGCTCTGTGATGGGGGAAGGAAGCTTGAAAAAACAGCTTTACACCCTTCAGGAAAAGAACAGCTATGACATTAGCATTTTTGCCATTAAACTGAGAGTTGAAGGATATTGGAATAGTAGGAGTTTAGTAATGGCACACTTCCCTTGATTAACTTCCTAGCTTTTATTCTAGTAATGTACACCTCCAAATATTTTTTATGAAGTCATATTTATTATGTACTTGATGATTTTTGAAAGTCAGTTTAGTTGAAGATAAAACCCAAAGATCTGAAAAAATACTATTTAATTGAATTAGAAGGACAATTAAATCATGCTTTTTTTTGTAGTTGCTACAAAGACAGATGTTACAGATATTTGTTGTAAAACAACAAAATATAAATAACTTATAGCTAATAAAGTGACCTGAGGAGTGTAATGCTAGTTTATTTTTGAGTATATCTTAGCAATATATTTTAGATATATTGTTGTAAAGGACCCTAAAGTAAGTTCTTAACTCTGCATAGCATGTGTACAGAGCAGTTGTGCAGGAAGGATTTTTGGTATTGAATAGCTAAATACTAGCCTGAAATGATGGAATGTGCGACATTGTGTGCCTGTGTGTGCGTGCGCGCGTATGTGTGTGCGTGTTCAACACGGAAATCAATAGTAGAAAAATCTCAGTGTTCGCCAAATTATTCTGTTTTACCTTGTACTTAAAAAAAAAATCAAACACCTTTTTTTCATTGAGTTACAATGATGTAACTGGGTGGTCCTTTTTAAACAACAAATAATTTGCATAAGAGGGTATTTGTTTTTAAAGCTTTTGTAAATAAAGGCCTAAGAAATGTTTTCTTACATAACAGACTGGTGGTTTTGTTGCAAAATTTTTCCTGGAATGTGTGTGTAGTTAGTTCAGTTCTGTATTCTGTTTTGTTTAGGCATGATAGTTCTCTTCCATGTGCTTATAAAATGATCTTACTGCTCCCTGACTGATTCCACTTTCAGAGCAGAATTCTGTTCACCTGTTCACGTCATTCCTACTGACCTGAGTTGCAAAAGTGGTGATTACAATTTACTACTGAGGCATCCAAATTCCATTAGTAATTTATTTTAATACCATTATGCATTAGATGATGGTGACTTGTTTTAACTTCGTTTGTCTTTGGCTTTAATAAGATAGGGACTATCTAACGGGAAAACAGGATGGATTGTTACTGGGGCTTATGTGGAAAATTTGCATATACATGGAATGAAGAACACCTGAAGTTTGATGCATTTGCTTTAAAGTTGAGCAGCTTCGCCTAAAGCCTACTGATACACCTATCTGTGATTAACTTTTGAAGGGAATGACTTCAAAGAACTTTGATGGGTTTTTGTTTTGAAGTAACTTTTTAGTTGTGGATCAAAGGAAGTTTTCAGAGGCTCCTAAATGTGTGTCTACAGTAAAAGTTTTAGTTCAGATTGGGATGCATTTGTGACTGCTGAGCATCCCACATGCTGTGCTGTGCTTTGCTTTGCTTCCTGTCATGGACCTGTCAGAGCCTGGACTCCTTCTGGAAGAAGCGAAACCCAAAGATGCATGCTAGGTGTGTGTCTCGTGTCCCGGCTGCTCATGGCACGCAGTCTGCAGGACCAGGCTGAGTTTGCTTAAGCCCTAGCCTAAAATTCTCATGAGGCATTTGACTTTAAGCAATCGTACTCTTTAGTTTTCTTCCTGTAAGAAAAGCTTTTCTCAAAACCCACCAATCAGCTAAGTTTATGCTTTATTCTGTGTGAGAACTCTTAGTCTGATCAATGTGATCTGTCTGTTGAGAGTTGATTACAGCTGGGGAGACATCTGTGCATCATTCAGTTTCCATAGCAAAATTAGATTTAGTTTCCATTAGGGAGTGATTTAAATGGTGAATTGTAGAGATTATGAAGAAAGTAATTTCTTCTTGTGTTAGGACTGTTACTTGTAAACTGCAGAGCCTGAAATCTGAATCTGTTTGCAAAGTGGACAGCTTTAATTGCTTTTGCAAAAATAAATGTGCAGGCACAGTTCCAGCTGTCTGGATATGCACCTTTTTGTTCAGAGACAAGAATTCTCTTTCCAGGCCTCTGCTTTTCCCAATCCATTTAAAGTATATTGTTGTTTGAGTAGGTTTATCAGAAGAAATGCAATATTAAAACCTGTTATATTTGATCCTTTTTTTTTTTTTTCCCTACTTGTATTTTTGGCTTCTGAAGTTGGATGAGTGTTCCAGGAACATTTTGTTCTCTCTCAGTACTTTTTTTTTATTTACTTCCCCCCCCTCTTTTTTTTTTTTTTTTTCACACGTTTAAACCCTTTGCTCATTGAAACTCAACGAGAAGGATCTTTCAGATGGAAGAAAATAGGTCTGGAACATATTCAGAATATTTGAGACTTTTTCCCATAAGAATTTGGGGATGACCTATAACCTCTGACATCTAAGAACTGTCACTTATCATCTCTAACTGGTTACTGCAAGCTCAAGAACGGTTCATTCCCTCATGCAGGAAATCAAATGGAAGTAGGAGGAAGCCTGCACAGATGAACGAGGGGCTTCTGACTAAACTCAAACAAAGAAAGGAAGTGTATGAAAAGTGGAAGCAGGGGCAGGTGACACTGTCTTAAGTGTGTAGGGGCTGGGTTAAGGAAGCCAAAGTCTGTCTGGAGTTGAATCTGATGAGGGACAAGAAAACCTTTTACAGGGACATCAGGAGCAAAGAAAGATTAGAGAAGCTGCAAGACCACTGCTGAATGGGGGCAGGAGACCTAGTGACAAAGGACATGGAGAAGGCCAAGGTACTCAATGCCACCTTTGGTTTGGTTCTTACTCTTAAGGCTTGACTTCAGGATCCTGGGTGCCTGAGATGCCTAGGCAAGTCTGGAACAAGGAAGACTTACCCTTGGTGGAGGAGGATCAGGTCAGGAACATGTAAACAAATTGCACATGAAGAAGTTCAGAGAACCTGATAGGATGCACCCACAGGTGCTGAGGGAGCTGACTGATGTCATTGTGAGAGACTGTTCTTGTTATCTTTGAAAGGTCGTGGTGGTAAGGGCAGTTTCCTGAGGAGTGAAAGACAACAGATGTCACTCCCTACCTTCAAAAAGGGCAAGGAGTATGCAGGGAACTGCAGGCTGGTCAACCTCACCTCAATCCCTAGGAAGGTGATGAAGCAGATAATCCTAGAAACCCATTTCCAAACATAGAATGGATAAGAAGGTGATTGGAAGTAGTCAGCTTGGATTTATGAAAGGGAAATAATTTCTGACCAACTTGCTGTATTTTACTCTCCTTTGAGCAGGTACATTGGACTAGATCGCCACAGGTCCCTTCCAGTGCTCACTCTTCTATGATACTAAAGCACACTTATGTAGACTGACTGCACTGGATCCTTGTGTCTGAATGAGGTGAGGCATGAGCACCCAAAAGGTACATACGCTTATTGGTCACCCAGAGGACAGTCCACACTGAAGACTGAGTGGTTACTTCATGTCGTATAGCATGCACTAGAAGATGTAACTCGTGTAGGCAACCTGTTTTGTTTAAGGTCCATCCTTTCCCTCCTCATGCAGGCTTTTGCCCTTGCAATGTTGTGTTTTGCTGAAAGAACAGAGACTTGGTTGGTTCCGTGTTCAGGTAATGGGGCATGTTAAGCTCTTGAAGCAAAAGGAAACAGCACGCCTTGGGGAATCAGTTACTTGTTCCTCTGGTTTTCTTTAGTTTAAAATTACTGTATCAAAGATAATGCCAGTAGTAGTGCTTGAAATGTGGGAGCCTAAACAATTGCAGAGCAAACAGTGGGTCTGAGTAACATCTCAGGAGTATGATTAGTCACAGTGGGAGGAACTGGTTGATAACAAGTGTGTCTAGCAATACATAAATCCAGTTAATTATTTCTGCTGGGTTACAAGTTGTGTTTCTGTTAATTGCACAGCACTGATGGTATTAATTTTCATGCTGGGGTTGTAACCTTAAACACTGCCTTAAGTAGCAGGGTGTACTTCAGAACCAGTTACAGAAAGTAAATGTTAAGTTTTACCAGTTAAAGTTACAGAATCAAACCTGTCTTTTGAGGCATCCTTGTCATAGAAACCCACATGGCAGATAGTATAACTTTATAGTATTTTTCACTTAATAGTTTCAAGTACAATTTCCTAGTTTTTAAATATTGGTGCTTAAGAAATCTTGCATTTAATTGTGTTGGCTGAATGTTCTTGAGTGGTAGTACGTGTTCAGCTCTATAAAACTCTTTTGTGTAATCCTTCTTTTGCAGTCGCTTAGAAAAAGAGGTGAAGGGCTAACAATCAGCTGGCAAAGTGGGTGCGTTAGTCCAATACTCTCTGACCAGGTTCTTCTAGATATTCCATGAGGAGGGCTTAGTGCTTCGGTACCGAACTTAGTTGAAGATATTTGTTGTTATGCAAGATGTCGATTTAGAAAAGTGATACAGCAATATACTGAAATAGCAACACAAACACAATATAGCAATTGTATATACAGTTGAATCACAATACGAACATCATTCCCTTTACCAGTGTGTATAGCACGCTCGCTGTCACAGGGCTGGGTGATCCCAGCTCCCAGGAAAGAACACATGGGCTGAAACCAGCTCGAGCCCATTGCGCTCCTCAAAGTTGATTTTGCTGGGTGTTCAATTTTTATACTCTGTTGGGCTGAGCCACGTACACACATCCCTGTGTTGGTGTGGCTGGCTCAGGAAGATACTACTTTCTACCGGTTATTTTAGGGAAGGCCATTTACATAACCAGTAGACCCACTCAACTGATCCAGCTATTCGTTTACAGCAAAGGCCATCTCTGGTCCCCTTGGTGCTGACATCAGTTCAGCTTCTTGGGTGGCAGCTGTGGTCACTTCCTGCGTTCTTTTCTGCGCGCCATGAGCACACCGTCCTTGCCTCGCTTCTCTGAGCTGCCTTCCATTGAAGGCATTCACTGACCAGTCACAGAATGAAAGTGTGGCTTTATAAGGCCAAATGTTGCTGGTTTTGTTTATTTTAAATGTGCTACATAATAATAATTATGCCATTCAAAGAAAGTAAAAAACCACAAACTTAAGCTCCTGCATCTTCACTTTGGCTTCCCAATGGTATATCTGGTTTTGTTTTGCTGGTTTTTGGTTGGGGGTTTTTTTTCCATTTTCTCAAGCGTCATTTTTACTTGAGAACATGTGTTTCTGTGTCCTCTGTTTTAAACTTCCAATTGTCTTCTCAACTTTGAATTAACTAATAACTCATATAAACTAGCTGAGTGCACTGAAAGGAAGGAACTGGTTCTGTAGTGAATCAGTTTTTAGAACTTCACTGGAAGTTTAATATTCCCATGATGTTAATGGATTTAGGATGGCATGGGTTCATTGCAGTTATATTAACTTGTAAAATAATTATTCTAAGAAGTTAATTTTTAAATAGACTTCTTGATTTTTATTTAACACCACCAAAGAAAGCCAAAAGCCTCCAGTAGGAGAACTGCTGGTAGTTGTCTGACTACCACAGATTGTTTGAACAAAATTTCACAAATAATAAAACTCAGTGAGAGAGGGGAAGCCTTCCTTTCTTTGTGCATCAGGTAGAAATTGCCAACAGCTGAACTTTTTCAGCTGCATTACAGAGAACATGCTTTATCTTTTCATAGGGTAGCAAATCAAGAGCTATGGTTGCAGTTGGCAGTATCTTTTATTTTCCTTTGATCATATAATAGCTGAGCTTTGCAAGCTCCCCGTTTTCATTCATTCTTGTCCCTCTGCATGCTCTGGAGCAGTGCTGTAGTATCTGCAAGCAGTGTTTTATATGAAGGTTAATTGCTAAGTGTGCTTATATCATCTACGGATTTTCTCTGTTGTATCTGTTTGAACTACTGGCCAGTTTAATCTCTGATATGATAAATAACTGGAAATACATTCTTGTTGTTCAGGCTATAACACGCAGTTTATATATGTTCTGTATTTTGTCTTTATAACCAGGGCTCCTTCTTAGGTGAACTGAGAATTATTTCTGTTTTCAGAAGGGAAAAAAAGGAAAATGACTTCATAAAATGACTATCAGGAAGTGTTGGGTCTGTTCCAGTTATGCCAATCAGTTAAACTAACTGTGAGCATGCAGGAGGTGCGAAAGGGGACAGGGCTGACAGCACGCTCTTCCAACTGCTGCAACCCAACTGTTGGGCCCATCTGCTTGAGAAGGTTAGTGATGTAGGATGAAGCATGTAATCATTGCCCCAAATACTGGAAACTACACAGCCGGATTTCAGGATGATGGAGTTAGTGTATTTCAGTGATGGGTGCCATTAGGAAAACTTGGAGAAATGAAGGAATTGACTATCTAGAATAAACCTTTGGAGGGAGAGGAATAAAGAAAGAGCATGTAGATACTGATTGTACATTTCGAGTGAAAGACTTTTCAATCTGGACTTCTATGGAAGGAGAAGTGAAGGGAAAGAGAGAGCGAGAATGATGATCAAAATTTTTTGAAAAGGGAACAATTGAAAAATAAACTGCAAAGGGGAAGGAAGCAAGGTGTTCCTTGGGTTATGTCAGATGCCACTTGCTCAAAATTTCACCCCAGAAGGCTGGTGCTTTTCCCGTCCTCTTACCAGGTCACTGATGAACAAGCGATAACTGCAACTGAAGTGGCAACAAAGACACCCCACCACCTATACAGCGAAGCAGCATGTTCTTTTTCTAATCTTCTTATTTTGGATGAGAATGTTTGTATATGGTTCAATACAAGTATTTATGGAAGGGTTCTAAATAAAAAATGGGAAAGCTTGGAACATATACTGCAAGTTATGTCTGGACTGGAACAGGTGAAAGCTGCTCTCATCTTTACATAACTGTGCCTGCATTTTTAGAGGCCCCTGAGTACAGTCTCATTCGTCTCTGCACCAGAGGTGGATCCAACGCTTTCCAAGGGCAGACTGTTAGCAAAGTGCAAAGAGGGGAAAGTCAGGCACATCGGAAGAATCTGGCATGGGAGGCACTGGAGAGCTCTCATGAAGCAAAGCTGCTGTGGGTGACAACCCTGGTAAGTAACATACTTCCCTTCCTTGCACCTCCTCAGTTCTATAAAGTAAGGTAAGTTTAAGAACCCCCTCTTTTCTGGGACAAAATTCCACCTTTCTGACATTCAACAGTATCCAAAGGAGTGCAGCTGTGTCTGCTCTGCCAGCATGAGGACACAGAGTATCTATCTCACTCATGAAAGTCCAAAAAGGATTTGGTTCCCTCGCCCATTTCAAAGTGGGTGCTTTGTGAGGTGCTAGGGATCTAGCAATTAAACAGGGAAGGGAAAACTTACCTATAAAAGTCAAAGAGTGCCGGTGGAGGGGTGAGGTGGGGACATTTATAGCAACTATGTTGTTAATGAAGCCATAGTAGAGATGACGTTCTGCTATTCAGGTACACTGTCAGTAAAACCAAAGGTAGTGCGTCAATGACTACTACATACATGACTTGCTGAACATGAAGCATTTATTTATGTAAGCAATACATTAACAAGTGGCAGTTATACACTAAATTTATGTTGAAATATACTCCCCCCACTCCAGCACACCAGTCAACTGAATCAGGGCAAGAACTCTTAGTCCAAATAATGATTAATAGCTACAGCATACCATGCACTAAAAAAACTTGCTTCCTGCAACCTTTCTGAAGTCTTGCTTGAAGACCCCAATTTTAAGTACAGTTAAAAATAATTAGCAGTATTTCATTAATTTCCTGCCCAGAGTTGTAGGCTCCTAAAGAACTTTCAATCTGCAACTTAAACTAGACAGCATTTTTTTCTCTCAAGTTAAAGAATTAAAGAGCATAGCAGCAGCTGTGCCTAATTGCTCAGTGGGAGGAGCTCACCAAAATCTAGGTGTTTTATTTTCTTAATGAAAATATTCTCTGTGAAGACTTTGAGCACTCTATCACCAGTAAGTACATCAACTGACATAGAATATGTATGGACCAATTCTGGTGCAGGCATGTATTGGATTTGTTCTAACCTACAAACTAAGGAAGCTTCTTACGCATGTGAGGGGCTATGATTCATATGACTGTTTACATATATACAAAATAGATTTAACTCTGTTGTCATTAGGGACTCGGGCCCATCTGAGGAGTCTGTAGAACTCATCCAACTTCCATTGAAGCTTGAAATGCAGTCATACTGCTAGACAAATATCAGGGCTATTATTTTCTTTTTAGCAAAAAAGTAGATTAGTAACTGTACAGTAGGTAAAAAGCAGTCTTTAAAAAAAATACAGAAATTACACAAAAGGCTGTAGTAAAGTGCCTAGCAAGAATATAAAGAAGAGGAGAATCAGTGTAAGTGGACAAACAACATTGCATCCTTGCTCCCCTTACCTCTTCACAAATTCTCCCGTGTGCATTGTAACAGCATTGATGCTCAATGACAATATGTCAAAAAGACAATTTTCACTTTGCTATATAAAGTACTAGAGAGCTTAAAGCCAAGAATATAGTCATATCGGAAATTATACTTTGGAGCATGACTAGCTCATTCTTGTCCATACTCTATACAGGGAGAACTGCCAGGAACCCTCAAAAGCCTGCTGCTGGTGCTCGTCACGGAGGCACAGCTCACCCATCCTGAGAGCAGGCGTAGCTACAGCCCTCTGGCTCAGATCTGCTGAACATTTACCTCTGAGCTACCATCACTTCTCTTTCCCCTTCTCCTCCCTTCATCAGCATATGCTTCCCACGCCGCCATCAGTTTTCTGCTAGAGGGACAGCCTCTGGCTACATCAAAGCTGCAGCTTAGGGCTATTGTGCTTTCCAAGTGTGACTTCTGAGACACGTTGAAGCCAGGCATTTCTTGATCCCTTATCCCCGTCCTTTCTCTACATTGATCCCCAGCCTTACCGAGAGCTCTCGGAGCCCTGGACATAGTCCAGGGAAGCTGACATCTGTATTAGAGAGCGCCATTTCCATTTTGAGTTGTGCTGGGAAAGAAATCTGTTCTGTGTCTTTATGTAAAAATATGGAGCAAGTTACACTGAAGCTGAATTTCAACTTTTTAACTCAGTATTTTCAAATGCATGCTCCATGACAAACCACCCTGTGACTAACTACGTAAAAAACAAGACTATACAGATAGAGAACCTGAAGTGTTAAAAAATATATTTTCCCTCTCCCCCTTACCCCTCGACAAGTTAGCCTTTAAACAAACACTAACGCAAGGTAAGCTGACAGAACAACACTGAATAAATAGCTGCGAAAAACTTTTGGTTGCTAGATGTCTGCAGGCATCATGTAAACTGTATGCTACCTTCATGCTAGTTTAAAAAAGGTGTTCTACATCAAGGGACCCACACTCTGGCACTTCTGGCAAGAATCAGATGTTTTCAGGCTGGTAAAATTTTGAGATTAAAAAAAGAAAAAAAGTAGTAAAATAAATACATTTTCCCACACTCGAAAAAAGCCACATTTGTGCTCCAACAGCTATCACTTAAGTTGTAAACCCAGGAAAGACAAATTGTAAAGTTACCTGCCTGTAGAAGAATTAATGGTAAGATTTTTGCTTTCGGAGATCTGTCACTTACTTAGTCCTGCTGCCAGTTTTCTAAACAAACAACTGGCATCTTTACACAGTGAAACTTTGAATTAAGTAAGTGACTCAGGTTTGATAACAGAAGTACTTTTCTACTTCAACTGAACTAAGCTTAGTTTGAGAGGTTTAGTTTTTTGGGGTTGGTTTTTTTTTGGGACTAGCCTCTATCTAGCCACCTAGAAAGCATAACTAAGTTCCTCCTAAAGTTGTTTTCAGAATAACAATTTGCATTTAAATGTAAACACTGATACCATAAATATAGTGTATACAAAAGGCACAAGACAGTTAGATTTGTGTTGCTGAAACTTCCTTGACTTTGAAAGCTGATAATGCATCTTTTATTATCTGACCCTAAGACAGCTGCTAGCTCCTAACTTAATTGAAGGGGTTTTCCTATGTGCAGCAGCTTGGCTTTTTGGTATTGCAATCAAAAGTCTGTTGTCCTGTAAATGCAAATATCACAAGTTATAACAGTAAGTCCCCTTGATTGTACATGATATTCATTAAGTTATGCAGTAAGAAAGGCAGTGTCTTAAAGAACAAATGAAAAAAAGAAATCTGAGACAACTATTGATTAATAACAAACTAGGATTTTGAAAGACAGCTGCCCTGAGGAACACAGGTTGGTAAAAAGCCTTTTGGATCAAAGTTAAGTGCCAACATTCATTTCTCAAAGGGGCTGACAGCTCCAAATTGGACAATAAAATCCCCATTTCATAGCACTGTCCTGTGCAGCTCCCATCAAAATCCCTAGCTGGCCAGTTTCATTTCTGTATTACCCATCTGAACTCAGGCTTTTTATCGCTCCAGTGACCCACTATAGCATTCAATTAACAAAGGAGTTTTTTCCCCCTCCGCAACTTTTCAAACTATGGGTAGTGCAGATCTGAAGATAAACAGAGCTTTTGCAACCATGTTTTCCAAAAGTGTTCCAAAAACAGTCAGACACTTCACTTGGGTCTAGCTTATCTTCAAAAATTGCTTATCAAGCCCTCTAAAGAAAATACAGTCCACCAAACCACTGAATTATTCATAATCAACACTGGCCGTTCTCCCAATTCATAAAGCCAGTAGTGCAAAAATTTCATTTTAAAGAAGTCAGCTACTTACAGCAATTTGAATTAATGGGTGAGTTTTCAAAACCAAGGCAAGAACATGGACTGATATGTAAGGAGGTCACATTTTTCTTGTGCTGAACAGCAAAGTAAAACCAGCCATTGTGTTTTTACAATTGTAAACTCAGACTCCTTTTTTCTTTTTTCATTTCCTAATACTCGGAATCATCCTTTACCATTCAAACCCAGTAATTTTAAGTTGAAACATTCTTTATATGGTTCAGAAGTAGTATGTTTAGTTTCATGTTTCAAGCAGTGACATGGAGACAGCTAATCATCTGTCAGTTTGTTTTCTGAGCACATCCACACAGGAGCGGACAGGAGCAGCTGGCCCATGGGGCTGATATTTGGAAGAATGCATCTTCCTTCCAACAACAGCTTTTTCTTGAACTAGAACAGAACATTAATCACAAAAACTTAAAAATTAAGTTATTGCAACAAGTCTCATCAACTCAAAGGGGAAAGTGAACAACAGCTGAATGAAAATCCCACCCTGAAGAGGAACACAGTAAGATGTTCACAGATATGTTATTAATACACTTCAGGATGACAGTGATTAAAAACTGACTACAGAGCAAGCAGGCCACCAGTTTATAAAATGAAGAGAGC
>JAVJGH010000050.1:14900351-14911985 GCA_035590175.1 Aviceda leuphotes
GGGGGTCTGCTCTGAACCTCCTGACCCAACGGGAGGGATCTCCTTCTGCCCTGAATTCATGTATATGGTTATTACGGGTTACCTGGTTTACTGAGGTAGTTTCATGCCAATTCCTGTTGTGTGAAACCACACCACCTACTGTTATGCCTCCCCAGTTCAGGCTGCTTCCGACATGAATAAAATGTTTAACTGATTGTTTGGTGTCATTTCACCTTCATTTAGCCCAAGGGAATTCCGAACTCAACACAACTCCCTGGTCTGTCCAGCCTGGGTCGTGAAACGAGGTTTGACAGCAATATAGTGAGGAAATAAAGAATAAACCTGACCAGCATCTCAGAAGACAGCGTCATGGTTTACATCATCAACATCTTAGAAATGGTTTGAAATCTAATTTTTGTGTGTGCTGTGTATACCTGTGGTGCTATAACAAGAAACAGTGGTTGTAACAAGAGTAATTAAGATTTTTAAATAATTGATATAACTGCAAGGACTGCCTTACATTCATTTTTCTGGAAATGACAGGTGCTACTCACTTGAGAAACTCAGCTACCCAAGCCAATTATGTCTGTGTAAGACCAGAATCATGATGGGCAGGAACATTATTCTGATTAAAGTAGTGTTCTCATCCTCAAATATCTTATGCCTGTACCATCAAGTAAGCAAATGACCACTGTACAGGATGACCTTGAAAAGATATGTATAAACTAGGCAAAAAATGTCATATTTGTTGCATTCAGGAGTATCAAAATATAGATTTACTAATCTAAAAGGGTTTCTTCAGATATTTTAATAATTTAAAAGCTTCAGTTCAACTTTACTGAGAGCTCTGCAGTTGTATTTGCCTCATCTGTGTTAGGAAAATTTTGTTTTCATCTGTCCAAACATGTTATGAAGAGGAAAGGTTGTTAAATAGACACTTTACTTGTTAAATAGACACTGCAGCAGAAATGGCTGTGTCTGTAGGGTTACATTAAACAACACTATGTTATGTACTCAAGCACTGGATCTCTATGTTTGTATTATGGTATTGTTAAAACAGTTCCTGGAATATTTTTGGAGTAGAACAGGTAGGACTTTCACAAACATGATTTGAGATATATCACGAGGCAGACATTATAGGTGGTTTAGATGTCGCCACCCTGTTTTGGGGATAAAAGGGCTTCATAAAATGGATATGTTCCATTCAAGGCCAGCCTAAGCACCTGGGAACTGTCCTGGGAGCTTGTACCTTAGTGTCGACAACTGCTTGACAAATCTCCTGTCCAAGAGTAAA
This sequence comes from Aviceda leuphotes, assembly GCA_035590175.1. NCBI lineage: Eukaryota > Metazoa > Chordata > Aves > Accipitriformes > Accipitridae > Aviceda > Aviceda leuphotes. The sequence goes on from JAVJGH010000050.1 coordinate 14,901,625, forward strand.
GAAGTTCAAAACAATTCTACTGCAATTTTAATTTTCTGGCAGCTTGTGAACAGCTCCTCCTACCATAATTACACCGTATTTTACATAATTACACTGTTTCTTTCCATGTTATCAAAAAGGTGAAGAAAATGATTTAGTTAGGAACTGTAGCTCTGTGGAACATTTGTCTTTGCTCTTTGTATCTGTAAAGACATCCAAATGAAGACAGCAGTGTTGAGGGTCTGGTATAATCTCTTCTGCGGCGAAATCAGGTGCTCTGATTCAACACTATCCTAACCCCTCTTCCACCAGCAGAAAAAGCACCAATCTTATCCAGTCTGGGCTGGTAACTGAGCAGCAAAAGGCAGCGGAGCCTTGTGGGACCTCAGCTGAAGACACTCTTCACATGCAGTGATTTTAACAGTTAGCAGTCAGCAACGAAAGGGTTTATTCCTCCTTGCAGAGACCTCCCCATACAAGACCTTCTCCGTCCACCCCAAGAAAGGATTCCCATAACTGGAATCTCTACTGAATTTACCTATTTACCCCACTGTACCTTTGGTCAGCACAGTACTTTTTCTATCATTTCCAGGCATGAAGACAGCCTACGAAATTTAGGATTTTGGTTGAACCTGAATGCTATAAAAATGAAGCCAAGTTCATTGAAAGTTTAACCTTAGGCCTATTTTCAGTTTATATTCATTTATCCTGGTAAATTCAATGGGCTTATTCCGAGCTTGTTGTCTGGTACTCAAGCCAAAGTCACCTGGGCACAGACAATTCCATTTTATAACCCTTCAGAATGGTAGTAGTCATACTGTCTGTTGGGAGTAGTGCCTGGCCCCATGTTGTCTTGTCTACTACCATAAGGATTCCTTGGGGGAGTGTTACCTGGCCACCCCCAAGAGTCTGTCAAGGATTTTTCTAATAACTGCATTATATGGATGTTGAATTCTAGTGCCTGGAAACATTCCCCAATACAATATAGTGCACAGCTTAGATGTGAGTTCAGAAATTAGGTCTTCTCATGCCTGGACTTGAAAGTATGGAAATACGGGAAAGTGGACAGCAGCATTTTCCATAAAAGACTTTAATGTTTTTCTCTGTGCTGGTTTTGGCTGGGGTAGAGTTAATTTTCTTCATGGTAGCTCGTATGGGACTATGTTTTGGATTTGTGCTGAAAACAGTCTTGATAATGCAGAGATGTTTTTGTTACTGCTGAGCAGGGCTTACACAGAGCCAAGACCTTTTCTGCTCCTCACCCCATCCCACCAGCGAGCAGGCTGGGGGGGCACAAGAAGTTGGGAGGGGACACAGCTGGGACAGCTGACCCCAACTGACCCAAGGGATATTCCAGACCATATGACGTCATGCTCAGCACGTAAAGCTGGGGGAAGGAGAAGGAAGGGGGGACGTTCGGAGTGATGGAGTTCCTCTTCCCAAGTCACCGTTACACACATGCTGGAGCCCTGCTGTCCTGGAGATGGCTGAACTCCTGCCTGCCCATGGGAAGCGGTGAATGAATTCCTTGGTTTGCTTTGCTGTGTGTGTGAGGCTTTTGCTTTACCTATTAAACTGTCTTTTATCTCAACCCATGAGTTTTCTCACTTTTACCCTTGTGATTCTCCCCCCATCCCACGGAGTCGGGGAGTGAGCAAGTGGCTGGGTGATTACACATCCTGTCTGCCCACTGGTTCCAAGGGCTGCTGAGAAAAGACAGGGAAACAAAACCATTGTGCAGGCTGACACAGCAGCAAAAGGAGTGAGGGTGGGAGGGACAGAGGAGAAAAAATGAGACAAAACAAAGAACCCATAAAACTAAAAGAGCTAACTTGCTGTTTCCAGCAAGCCCACTGAAGCTGTCCTGGGAGCTTCAGTAAGGGGAACAAGGCACAGCCCTTCCCTTTGGTTTTTAACACAGGGTAGTATTTCACCATTCAATGCAACTAAGCCATGGTAATACTCAAGTTCATGAGGAAAAAAATGCAATTCTTAAAAGAAGTATTCTTACTGACCACAAGTCTACTTCATCCTAACTGTAAAAACATGGGGTTACCTAACTGAAAGGTCTAAGAAAAATGACACATGAACTTCTTTCCACATCTCACAACTAGGCAGAGGACATACAGTAAATAACTCCAATGGTCCTGCAAGACCAGTAACTTCACATAAGCATCTAACTCTACGAACAGTGAAGCATCACCTTTATAACAGGCCCTTCAAGAGTTTATTTTACCAAATCAGAAAGCAAGAAAAGAAAGCCAACGGTACACTCACCAAGGGCAATGATGATCCATTTTCAAGATGCATCTTAAAAAAACCCCAACAAAATTCCAAGCATTGCAAAAGGCAAAAGAGAGAAAAAAAAAGTCAGAAGCACAGTTACACGTCATTTAAATTATTCACATACAGATTAGGAATTGCCCATATGTATCATTGGTTACCTAATCTATTTAATAAGACGTTTATTTAAATTCACATAATACAGTTTACCTACAAGTAAACTGTAGGTAACCCAAACTCAAAACACTTGTTCTGTCAAGAGCTTAATGATTTAAGAAAATGCAATCTATAACTTCAACTTTAGGATTTGGTCGTCATTCTGAATAGGTTTTTCAACTATCGTTTATTCTTTGACAGAGCCTTAGAAACTGGGCTAATTCAATTACTATATACTTAGTGATACAACTAAATATATTTCCAAGTACACGACTTGCTTATATAGACAGACAGATGCACACAAGGTTTTTAAGAACTTACCTTGCATGAAAACCCCAAACATTTTTTGCAATTAATCATTCTCCATTAATAAAACGTGTACAAGAAAATCAGACACAATTGAAGCAAGTGATTATTCACAAGGTAAAGGACGAAATTAAGGTATTCTGCAAAATTAACTGCTGGCATTCTGCAAATTTCACTCATGTTTCATAGGACAACACAGGTCACCCTTTTTCTCCGCCCTGCTCAGACAAGAGGGGTGGAGAATGTTCCTGTCTTACATTGCAACCACGATCCCACACAACACAACCAAGATCCTCTTTCTGTCTCAACTCAGTTACTCTTTCAGTGCCTCTGCAGTCTCGCTGGACAAAATGGAAAGTCTTCTCTGCCTCACAATCATATTGGAAGGTTTGATGCGTTATCAGCTGACGACTATTTGGAACAGCCTTAAAGCTAAGAATAAATCAATCTTTGAGGAAGCCCTTTCTCTTCAAGTTAGAGATTTAAGTCACTGGGGGCAAGAGTGGAGAAACACACAGACATCCAAGCTAACAGGAGAAAGCTCAGAGAGAAGAACAGCCAAAAGAAAGATTCCATTAGAAAGCAATTAGACTTCTGGGGAATATGGAGGTGAACTTCCTTTTGTGTTAGACAAACAAAAACTTTATTTTAACAGCTTCATTTAGAAATGGAGGATGCTTGGTTGTTTTCTTTCTTTAAACAAAAATAACCTGCAAGTTATCCAATGAAAAATAGGATATTAAGTTTATTACCTCAGATAAGATGTAAGTGACATCATGATTAGATTGAGATGGGTAGTGATCTCTATTCAGATTCTAACGAAAGAAGCAAATTTTTGTTTATCAGCTATTTTTGGTTACATTCTTAAGGAAAGTTCTTTATTAATATTCTTAATTTTTAACCATATGTAAAGAATGTATAAGACCATGTAATCCACGTTGGCATCAAGAAAGCCATGAAATGAATTAGAGTAAGTTACAGACTTCCTTAGAAATAAGTAAATAAAAACTGAAAAAAAAACTAAGGGAAAAAAAAGGCTTATCTGCCAAAACATTAAACCTGAAAAATCTATGCACAAAAAATAAAAGCTTCTGTGTCAAGGAAAAAACCATTACTTTAGAAAACCACTTATTTAAAATATTTTCTTACTTGTCGCATACAGAACAGTGATGGCAACGATCTGGTTTTACAAGATGGCATCTGTCACAGTATCTGATTGCTAAAGAAAAAAGTTCCAAGATTAGATCTCAATGTACAGTTAGTTACACATTTTGATTCCTGAAGTCTGCACAAAAGTAAATACTAGCAGCTCAGCCCACCAGAACCCCAGGAAAGCATTTCAGCATGATCAGAAGCAGCTGCAAATATTGAAGCATTTTTTAAGTACTTGCAGTGCTGAATCTAGCAGAGTGAACCCAGAAAGCTCAGTTTTTGCAATCTCTGCTAATCAGGGTTTTTTCTTCCAAACCCCTCAGCTCTGCAAAACAACCAACAAAACGCACAAAACCCCTACTAGACTGGAAAACCTTTAAAGACTGTTCAACAATACAGCTATTTTAAGCTATTATTCTAACAGCTTTAATTTACTATATGAGACTTTCTCTTGGATTTGCTTAGCTAGCCAGCATTCACAAACTTACAGTATCAGTAGGTTAAGATTAACTCCTAGTTTGGAAGAACTTTTACTCTTGCAACTGAACAACCAGCAAATAAAACAGTTTCTTACTGTGATCTATCTAGCTATACATGACATGCAGATAATAATTAATTTATTATTTTTTAATTTTTTTAACCTATGAAAGAAGAAATCTATGCAGTTAAAGACTGCTACAGCCTCCTCTGCAGCTTGTTAGTATTACAAGCTATTTGTTAATGTCAGTTTGCAAACATTTAGCAAGGCATTGTCAATCCACTTTAAAATCCTAAATTGTATGCAGCAATTTACTTTCCAACAATCTTTCCACCGAATAAATATAGCTGCATACAGCTACCTTGAAGCTAAGTTCTTGGGTCATTTTGTTATTTTATGAAGTATGAAAAGCAGTTCTTCCCTACAATCCAAACTCTTGAAATTTTTTTTTTTTTAATTAGTTTAGGTAGTACATCAAGACACCTGCCTTTGGTGGTCTCCTGAACACCTATTTACCTCCAGACATTGTCCGTGTATAGATAGGAAGATCCTTGGCTGCCCGTCTTAAGACTTCTTGCTGGGATTCACCTCTAGGTTCCCTCTCTAGAGATTCCTTGTCTGAATATGATAGATGAAACTGGAATAATTTTTAAAAATCAAAGATATGTTAGCAAATTTCAAGTTAAGTACCTGTGGAGATGTAAAGAGAAATAAATATTCATTATATAAAGATAGATTAGCAGCACATACAAGGTATTACAGCAAATAACCTAGTGTTCCTAAGACCACTAATTTAGTTTATGGCAACTGAAGACAAAACTAAAATTATTTCTCATTTGGTATTGATGCAATGCTGAATGCTTCTAAAAGTAATAAGCAACACTCTTCAAGACAAGAATCAAGAAAGAGCTTACCATTCCCTTGAAAGGTCAGTTAATTTACTTCTGTAATACTCAGTATTAGCCAGTGAATATAAGCTAGGGATGTCAATCTTTAACTGAAAGAAAATACGCTACTAGCAATAGCAGAGAAGATAGCTTGATTTCTCTTCTGATGCCTGGCATTTTCCCTTCTACTCTTAGCCACTGGAGAGTTGCTGTTCTCTTCGTGCAGGTGTTTGTTAGGATGTTTTTACTTCAGAGACTGACTGACAGACGGAAGAGATGTGTGTCCTGTGTGACGGAATAACCACGTCTTAACATCTTCCTGCATTAGAGGGCAACTTCTGTCACTGCTCAAAGTGGCAACAAACGTAGTTCTAGTAAGAGCTGAGAGGGTAAAAATTACCGAGATGCATGGTGTACATGAAGTAGTCCAAATTCCTTACACTCTAAAGTCCTCTGCAACATACCAACATAGTCAGCTTTGTCCCCGCAGCTTCTAGAAATGGGCAGATGCCCAAGTCTTTGGTATCTCTGTCGGAGAAACAGGATACAAAATCCCCTCCGAAAAGAAGTCTGTATTTGGCAGGAAGGGTGTCTGTCTCTAACCCGTACTAGAAGCAGAAGCCCTCTGCATAGTGTTTATGTCTACAGAAAGGCTAGTCATTACAGTAATATTAAATTTTTTCCTAAATGAAAGTGATGCATGTAAAACTACAAAAGCAGAAAGAAGCATACAGTTAGGAGCCTATTTGCACCTCCATAGAGAAGGTACCACTCTACTTTCCTGACAAAGCTCACAGTCTTTCAGCAGAAGCTGGAGGTTCACTGTTTAGCATGAGTTTCTCAGGTCACCTTTCATTTTTTCCCCCGGAAAGAATACACTCTTGGTAACACCTGAATTGACTTATATTGGGATACATAGGATTTCTCTAGGATTTCTCACTGCAGAAACTTGGTTCGGAATACTTTTTTTTTTTTTTTTTTAATGCTTCTTGTCTGATGTACACAGAGCTATTGCTCCATCATTTTGTATTGGTTCTCAGAGTAGTCCTAAGCCTACAAAACCTTCCTGCCTGGGAAACCATCTTCTCTCCCACCTTCATGCAACGCTTGTAGCTGGTACACACTAATGTGAAGTCTCTCAAAGTCTCTTAAAGCAAAACTGCAGCCAGAACTTCAGTGCTTTCCATACATGTAAAAGGTTGAAATAAGCTTAAAAAGAAATATAGAAGCTATGTGGTTTGCACCAGCTGCAGTATTCATGAAAACAAAATGCAAAAGCTTTATCTGTTTTTCAGTCTTCAAACGAGTATTTGCTATAAATGATAAGTCAGTTCAGCTAAGTTGAAAATACAACCTTTTACATTTAGAGACTTCATCTTAGAAACTGGAAGCCAAGCAGTAACTTAACATCACAAAATACCCTAATTAAATTTTAAATCCACTACTCTAGTAGATTAGGAAAAAGACATGGAACAACAAAGATGTCACTTGCTGCCAGCAACATTTGTGTAAATTCAAAGAACACAGAAACACTACACATTGCCTTCTATTACCCAACTTCAATACTTTTAATATCCCATTTGAAGTTTTCCAGTAGCATTGTATGATGGCTTTGGAATCCTACTATAATTACTAAGGATTTGTCAGAATGTTTTGGAAGCCTTTTATTGGCATCAGCCCACTGATTTGAAAAACCTTCTAATTATCACTACACTCACCATATACATGCATATATTTTGCTATGTAATTACCAAATGAAATAGGTTCTTAATTTATTTAGCTCCTCTCCGCCCCAAGCTCTAGTAAAGACTGCAGTGTGAAATTCAAGGAAGATGCCAATTACTTTGAATTATCTACTTGTTTCCACAATTACGTGTCTTAGTAGTGAATGAAAACTATTCAGAAAAGAACCTCTGCACAACAGACAGTACAAATCACAAGCTACTTATTTTGTTTGGGCATGGTAGTTATAGGAGCTAGAGTTATGAGTCCATGCTAAAATAAGTATTGGCTTTGTGGATATTTCAAACTCCAGAGAAGCCAAAGCATGATTCCTCTTGACCTCAGAGGTTGTGTGGCCTACTAAGGATTGTGAGATTTCTGTAAAACGACAGGATGGAAGAGACCAAAAAGTTGCACTGTTGTATCAAGCTGCATGGGGAGGATTTTCATCAAGGCTATTGACAGGTTTTTTGTTTTGGGTTTTTTTTTTTAATGTTAGAAAGAATGTGAAATTAAAAGAATTAAAAAACCCCAATACTATACTAAAAGCAATTACCTTGAGGCTACATCATGTTGAACATGGTTTTACATCTTAATATTCTCCAAGACAAGTGGATCCTTCTTAACACTTCCGTACTAGCTGGACTTACACTTGGAGATATATTTACTCAGAGTTCTCCTCCGTGCAGCTGTTCTATACTAGCTCCCTTGTCGCTTAGCCAGCCACGGCTTCCCAGCATCAGCTTACCTGTCGTGCGCTAACGCCACAACCCCCAACTTCCTTCATACCAAAACAGATGGGGAAGAAGCTTTAATTCAGAGGACAACAGACAGATGCTGACATGCAATATGTCAAACACAGGGAAATAAATTTTTTGCCCACATAAAAGTATTATATTCCCATGCAAAGATTTAAACTGCTAGTTCAAATTACTCATATTTTTCAAGTGGAGAGGTTTTTTTCTTCTTACTATCATAAATATTATCTAATCTTAAAAATCTACTAAAAACCTGTAAAATTTGGAGGAGGTGTAATTTTTTTTGGTCTTGATCACTATGCTATTTGCAATCAGACTTACTCCTATTAAGAAGCTGTAACCACCATCTGTATTTTTCTACACAGTGTACATCTGTATTTTTCTACATATGAGATCAGAGTCTAAGTTACTCAAATACTACAAAATCAGGCATTTGACTAGGATATTTCAGAAACAAAAGTTAAGTTTATCTTACTTCTTTTGAAGGATTCATTGGTAGCGTAAAGATTGTTTTCCAATATGACCAGACGAACAGCATGAAAAATATGTGGTAAGCAACCAGGCACACAACTAAAATCAAAAAGGAACAGAATTAATACAAACAGACCAGTGATATTATAATACTTACAAACAGATGCTGTACATATCACAGAGAGTTACTCTAACGGATGTAAATACAGCGGCTCTGCAAAAGCTTTGCAACAACAATACTGCACTGCAACTTTACAGGAGACAATACAGACCGTGTGGGGAAAGCCATGATAGAGGCTACATGTATTACAAAAGTCTGAGGGGAACAATTAACAGCCTATTAGAGACCCATAATTATTTAGCAAGCATTCTCCCTTTACTCATTTGTTAAATCCTATTTTAAACAAACAAACAAAAAACTAACACCCCCCACCCCCCCAAAACCCAAAAGGAAGTATAGCTACCTAAAGGACGAGTAGAGTGAGGGAAATCTGAGTGGACCTGCATATGATACCCAAGCAGTAACCGTAACGAGTTAACTTGTTTTGCTAGATTTTTAGAGGGAGGACAGGAGGGTGGTGTTTAAAAATCTGCAGGTTCTTTAAATTCAAATGTTCATTCACTACTCTATATTCTTCACAGCCAGTGATTTATTCTTAGATTTTTTTTAATAGATGCCAGTCAACATTTACCATGCTGAGTTGTTTTACTAGAATACAGAAGGTAACATTAACTTTTCTAAAGAGCTGCTATGGATGGAGAGGTGTTTCCATTTAAAAGCTCTCACTGTACTAAGCAATGGACTACAGTAAACAGTAAATCCAAAACTTGTACGGCCTGATTAACTTGCTCTAATGTAAAAGAAAGAGTATTTCCTTGGATTTTTCTTCCTCAGGCAGAAAAGCAGCAAATAAAGGACAGCTAGAACAGCAACAGTGAAAAATATTATTTCCACGCTGTACAGACGAACTCACATCATAGAGAACTCAAGGTTATAGTGAAGCTTCACAGTCAAATAGTCTTTATACAACTTCTATAAATTCATAAGTTCATGAAAAAACATCATAAAGGGAAACTTGGGTACTTCCATTACACAATCTGAAAGGTTGCTCTTGTATGGTTAGTGCATGATTTTATGCATGTAATGCTATTCAGCGCTAGAGAATTGTCCATGATACATGCATGACGGTGTGTATCAATGAAGGCACAGTGGCCTAGCATGTTCTTGTTTTTGTAGTTTTGCCTCAAAAGTAACACTGATTAAATGTTTCTGATGTTGAAGTTTGTTTACTCAAAAAAGCAGCAACACAGTAACTATTTATTCTTATTCACTAGGCAGTTAAAAAATAATAAACAAAAGCTAACAAAATCTGAGGAGCAACACTGTACAAAGCTTTTGGGATGTCAGGGGAAAAGAGCCATATGCCATCTCTATAAACGGAAAAAAATCTCATCAGTACAAGTAATAGAACTGGACTCTACATCAAGCACAATCTACTACATGACCATCTTGCTATTTCACAAGCATCTGTCATGAACAGTCCACATTTTTATCAGAACATTTCTATCAACTCTAAAAAAACCTGATTTACTTAAAAAAAAAAAATCAGTATTTTTTTTAAACAACAGTATATTCATGGCATAAAGTGAGGGCAAGGTAGGGCAAGTTACATCAGTTCTGTACACTATGCATTTACTAATATGCATCTATATTTTATTGTTGTGAGAATAATGGTAACTGATAAGAAAATTCCTTTTTCATACATGAAAAAAAAAAAAGAAGACTACTAGAGGAAGCCAAGATTTTAGCCTAAAGACATCATCCCATTTTTCCCCTTTAAAGTCTGCACAAGACTTCAGCTCTTCTTGTTTGCTCTTGCACCTCAGTTCTCCAACCTGTCCCAGGTCCCAGTTGGTCACTTCTCCCAGTTTCTCTACCCACCAGTTTCCCTGCCCCGCAATGGAGACCCTGGGCCACCCAGCTGTTCCACTGGGTCTGTGAGTGTTGAGAGTCCAATGTAAGAACCTCAATTCCCTTGAGAGAGAAAAAGAAGAGCTGGCCACAGCTCCCTGGGCAGAAATCCTATTTTACACTTTTTCTGAAAAAAAAAAAAAAAAAAAAAAAACAAAAAACCCCCCAAAAAAACCCCAAAAAAAAAAACCCAAAAC
>JAVJGH010000050.1:14933505-14950967 GCA_035590175.1 Aviceda leuphotes
GGCCTGATCCCCTGTTTGTCCAGGACTTGCCTTGTGAGTGCTCCCAAGACAAACTGTTCCATAATCTTCCCCGGTACTGAGGTCAGGCTGACAGGCCTGTAGTTCCCCGGATCCTCCATCCGACCCTTCTTATAAATGGTATTCACATTGGCAAGCCTGCAGTCCTCTGGGACCTCCCCCGTAGTCCAGGATTGCTGATAGATGATGGAAAGTGGTTTGGCAAGCACCTCTGCCAGTTCCCTCAGTACTCTTGGATGGATCCATCTGGTCCCATAGATTTGTGAGTGTCCAGATGGCATAGTGTGTCGCTAACTATTTCCTCCTGGATTAAGCGAGGTATATTCTGCTCTTCGTCCTTGCCTTCCAGCTCAGGCGGCAGAGTACCCTGAGGATAACTGGTCTCCCTGTCAAAGACTGAGGCAAAGAAGGCATTAAGTACCTCAGCCTTTTCCATGCAAGGAGGGAAACTGCCAGTGTGATTTTAAACATCAGAAGATGAGCATGGAGCAGCCTGCAGTACAGGATATTCTGCTGGCAACTAGGAATTCATCAGAGTTCAGACAAAAGTTATTATCACAAAGCTACCCAAAGGTGCAGGTTTAATAGTTACCATTTTATCACAATTTACAACTGGTCTGGGCATCAGTGGGCAGTTCCTAAGCATCCACTGAGTATCTTCTTATATTATTACAATTTTCTTAACTTACAGCAGAGAACAACAGCTGGTTTTACAAAAAAGCCTTCATTTATGCAACTACCACATAATTTAGCTGCAGTATACAAAGTTTCTCTGCTGCCAGGAATTTGACGGATTTTGAATAAGGTTTTATTGAGCACAGTGACTGCTGCCTATCTGAGGGGTGCCTCTCTAGCAGATGGCATGTCCCGTTACCCTGCTTTGTTTTCACCTGTTTTCCCTTGGACTTCCAGCAATTTTATACAGAATTCTGTGGCAGAAAAGCAAAGCTATCTAAAGAAATGACCAAAAGAACCAAAAAAGTGTATTTTTTGTGATGGTGAGATGCTCCAATTCAAAACACTTGTACATTAATGTTACGGAAAAAACGATTTTTTTATGACAAAAGAATTTGAATGATATACAGTGCAAATAGAATTAGTTTCAGGTGCATTTATTTTGAAATAAACAGGAATATTATATGCATTTATTCATATTTATATTAAATAACTTATTATTAAATATGAGAAAAAATACTCTTAAAAACTAATCTGACACTTTCACATTCTATTTTGTATTAAGTGACTACAATTAGGAAATATATAGAAAAAATGATAATTGTCTCAAGCCAGCCATAAAAGCAAAGTGCACTATTGCCTAGGGCAGTGGAGGAGGAAAATTATGATGGTGTCGCTGCTTCCTCCAAGGGGAGGATCACTGTAAGTGGGCAGTAGGGAATGAAGAGGAAGGAGGGGAACCTCTTCAGTAACTCCCTATCCTTTCTTCCCGTTTTTTGTCCTTCATCACTGAAGTAGCAAATTGGGTTTTGCATATGCTGACAAGAAGCAGTGAGACAGTTCTGTGTACCAAGACGATACATTGAATACAATTAATTCCCTAAATGATCACACAGGGATTGCAGCTTATCCATGTTCTGTTGTGTCTTCATCCCAATTTATTTGATTTTGCTTGTTGTTGGTAGTTTAAGGATGCCAAGGTGGAAATTTGGTAAGTACTTATCATGAAATATTAACTAAAGTAGCATCCTCTAAAAGCTTTCTGAACTGGCTTTTTCTCAGATAAAAGCCACACCTAGCACATTTTTTTCCCAAGATTCTCAGAGTGGAATTTCTTAAAAAACATGTTCCTTTTCATTTTGTTTTGATTTTTTTTAGCAGAGATAAGTCTTATAAATTAAACATTTCTAAACTTAGGTGTACTTACACAGGTGCTATACAGCTTTTCCATTCACAGGTGATGTAAGATGGTATTTGAGCAACATGTGCACTAAATACAATTTTGAAAAGTTTGCTTACAGGTATTTGGAGTAATAAAAGATTTAAAACGATTATTTTGGTTCTATTTTAATTGTCAGACTCCACCAAATATTTGCCTTTCTGGTAACAATTTATTGACATTAGTTTTAGTGTGTGTGTATTCAGCTAGAAATACTTCAAGGCATAGATAGTTCCTAAATAAATAGACTTATTTGATGTCCAGTGAACTTTTTCAGGAACTATATAAGAAATGTGTGTTTGTTTGGGTTTAATTCCTGCTACCTAATGCTCATCTTGAAAGGGACTAAGGAAAAACGCTGCTGCTGAATAGCAAAGAAAAAAATTTAGAGCATATGAAAACCAAATGTAACAGTGTACTTACCACTGTCACTGTAACATCTAAACCTACAGGGCATGAAAGGTTATGGTGGCTGCTCATTGCCTGTAGTTTCCATAACCTTTGTAATGCCTAATTTATGTCTAATATTTGATGTGTAATATTCAAATAATATTACTTGCTGAGTGTTGCTCTGTACTGCTGCATGCATTCATGTTTTGTTTGACACAAACAGAAGTTACTTATCTATTTTTTAGATACTGCATTCCAGAGTAGCAAATTAGACAATGGTAATTTCTATTCAGTGCCATGTCTTACTTCATATAAAAGTGCACTATTCACAAGAAACACATGAAGTTTTACTCTACCAGAAATATACCAGTGAATTTATACATATGGCAATAAAATTTATAATAAATATTACAAAGTGTGTATTACTTAATGTGAATTTGAACATTTTGACTTTTCTTTAATATACTGCTTGTAAGACATCTTAAAATCTGTCCTATTTTTTTAAAGGATAAATTAATAAACATAGTAGTAAGACCTGAAGAATCTGAACATTATAGTCCATACAGTACCATTCCTAGGTAAATACCTATCATTCACATTATAACTGTAACAGCTTTATTCTTTTTAAAATAACAGCTTTGTTAGCTTCTAAGAGTTTAATTTGTACATTCAACCCCTATGTAACTGTTATGCTACTTAATGTATTTTCAGTATCAATTTAGCACAAACTTTTTAATAGTGCTTTTCTGAAAGCAAATTCACAGTCTAAGCTGATGTGGGCAGTTTCTCTTCATTGCCAAAACATTTGCCTACCAAGGTGTAAAACTTATTTTTGTTTTCTTTCAAATGACAAATGTATCTCAAAATAATAAAAAATAATATTCAAAATGTGTTCTTAAAAAAAGACTTTTGCCAATCGGGTTGTAGTTCGTTGTTTAAATAAAATACATACTGAAAAGCAGCTGTAAGAGTTAATGATCACTACATTAAGTGGAAAAGAAGTCTCATGTTTTCTACTGCAGCTGGAAGGTTCATGATTCACCTGGGTTAGTTTGTTCTTCATTAAGAATTCATAGGAATAAATAGTTCTAACCAGTGCAGATATTCCTTCTTTCTTCCTTTATCTCAGCATATCTCGTCTCCGAAATTGCTTCCATAAATCTCTGAGATGTTCACTGGTTACAGTCATCACACAAGAGTAATATTCCTTCCAACCATTCCTTGGAGTCTCCTGTGAAAAGTGAAAAATGTACAATTGGAAAAAGATATCGTTCACTAAATTCCTTAATAGTACACTAAATTTGACTCAGACTCATACAAACTAGATACATATTTTAATATTAAAATCATGAAAGATCGAATACTTCTATGGCTCAGAAGTACTTCTGTAAAATGAGGGTTATAAATCCATACACAGGTTAAGTATTCAGAATTCATCCTCACCTCACAGCACAGTCAGCATTCAACAAATAGCCTATGTACATTAAAACCTGTAAGAAAGATTTCCTCTTTATTCAGGTATGTACTCCTCTCTCTCTAGTGTTGTTTCTTGTCTCTTCATGTTGACGCTGTACTAAAAATACACCTCTAACACCAAATAAAAAGCATAGAAAATTATTGATGTTCATGAAACTGAGGCATTAGCAAAAGCCAAATACAAAACAGGCAGGTGATAGGAAAGCTTCTTTATACTACGTTACCTTAATCCTAAACTGCATTGTAGTTCACTGACATTAGTAAATGCCCACTGAAAGGAGAGGAATATTGGCCAAACACTGGCCTGGGAGATTCACTAGGCTCTATGTTGTCTGTAGTTACCACTGGATCTCATTATTTCTTCTGCTGTTCCTAATTTCACAAACCTATTTTGGTAGTAAGTACAGAAAGATGGAGAGGGGCTAAGTATTAGAACAACTGGGGAAAGAGGCTAAGTAAGGAACAGGAACTGTAATTGTAGATAAGTCAGAAGCATTTACAAGTAATTTTAAATTGTAATCCATCTTAGAAATTAAGTCCAGTATCCAGAGGTAAATGGTTACAGTGTAAAGGTGAGAGATTGTCTGATAGCTTCTTTTGGTTGAACTGAATGAAGAAGTTAAAAATATTGTGACATTGCAGTATAATAAAAACAACCATTAGAGAGTAAAGCCTACTTTCCATTTATTCTTATTATTCATCTTGTATAATTAAAAGCATAGAACATTATGCAGAAGTAAATATTCAGGAAACAATCTAATCCACAGCAGTATATAATCCAAACTTTAAATGAAATATTAGAAACAACACTTATGTGAATGCATAATTTAGTTGAGATTTATAGTCAATCTTATGAAAAAACTGTACTACTTGCAAAATGCATTGCAATATTTAACAAAAGCACATTCTGTTGATTAACCAGTGCTTTAAGATACATGTTTATTTTTTATTTTATGAAACAGGTTCAGAGAAATGTTTGTGAAAATCAGTAAAATAAACACTGAAGTACATTAACTGTTCATCTACTTATTTCTAATTTATGTATTATTGTTGTATCTACTCTCAGTGTACCAAATTCACAGAAAGAGCATTTTGTCCACATAGTCTGCAATGCTTTCACATTTCACCGGAACGTTTTCCTCCCATGGTAACCAGGTATGTTTTTAAGGTCCTAGTCAGGTTTAGGATCAAAAGTTTGGGTTCTCTAACTTCCAGTTACTTTTCTAATATGAGTAAGTAAGGTGTGCCTATCACACACTTCTGACTTTATCTGCTTTAGAGAACAGGTAAGCAACAGTCTCGACTAGTAAGCAACAGCCTCTTAATTTTTTTTTTTTTTCTGAAAGCTATCTCTTATGATAGATGTACTCAACTGCTGTATATTAGGGAAGTATGGAAATTAAAAGCTTTCAAAAGATTAACTACATCGAAAATCTTAATCTCACTTGACTGAATGAAGTATTTACACAAGACAGCAAATTGTTGTTGAAACATGGCTAGAAACGAGGTTCTGAATCCATGCTTCAGTCTTTCACGTCTTTCTGAAAACGAATCATCCTTCCTCAATCAGTCCCAAGACACTGGTTTCAGCTATTAACTATTAATTCCTAAAAACCTTCAATTGGAAATTTAGAAACCCCACAAAATTCAGAACAACAGAAAATAGTTCTTTTAATGAAAAATCTTAAGATTTCAAAGACATTATGGGGACATACAACTTAATGTCTAGATTTACAATTGTGACATATAGTATTTACTTTCAATACTTCAGAAGTGAACAAAATTGGAATTATAGCTTAAGTATCTATTACAGTTACTGAGCACACAAGCAGTTTAGCTAACAGTACTTTCAGACATACTCGAATCCCTCCTGAAGTTGGCCTCTAGCATCCTTCTTCGGAAATGAACTCTGAAAGGGTTTTGCTACAGATTTCCTAGAGAACCCTTTGATAAGGCACTCAAAGCAGAGCTCTCCTCTCAGCTCTGCTCGGCAGCTCCCTACTAACATGTTTTTTCTGTTCTCCCTACAGTACATGCAAAGGAGTACCTGCCAGTGCCGAGGGCTGTGTGCCCTGCAGGGAGAGCAATGCGGGAACTCAAGCTCTCCAAGAACCTTGCCAGCTGTTTGGACCACACAGAGCTTGTACAGTTGTTCCCCAAGGAGAGATTTTAATTATTTATTATAAGGGTATAACATCCTTTGCGCTGTCAAGTAAATTGCATTAGTGCAATTCAGAGATATGTAATGTACAGCACAATGTGGTGTTTATCCCTTTTCAGGGTGCAAATTCAAAGTATGGTATAATCTATGGTACGTATGCCAAGTATCTTAATCTCTTTCATCAGAGTTCTACATTTACCACAGAAAGTATATCAAAGCACAGACAATGATCTGTACATTTATATTTGGAACAAAGTAGAATTAAGTGTTATCATATCGCACCTAACTTTGGGATGTAACTGCAGCAGATTTTTGTACTTCACATACATCTATCTGTACATCTGTACATCTTCACATACATCATTTTGTACATCAGACTGAAATTGAATTACCCAATTGAAATTTCTCAATTTCAAATCTCCAATGATTCTGTATTTATTATCTTTTCAATTTATAAAATAATAGAAAATAATTTTTAGAATTACGTAAATTCACTTTCACTCTACACTGTACAGCAAAGACAAAATTAGTTTCGTTCTCCTCCACAGTAACTAACTCCAAATCACCTCACATGTCCTTCAGCTACAGTTTTCATTTCCATTAAGTGACAGTTGCAACAAACTTTAATAAATATTTACAACAAAGTTGAAGAAATACTGCAAGTTAAGTAACAATTTGCACAAAAAGGAATTCGGAATAGCTAACAACTGGATATGTTACTGTAATTCATCACAAGAGACAAGGAGCAGTTGCTCAAGTGAAGAGCAGTAGCTGACAAACGTGTCTGCAGGCAAGAGGGAATTTTATATATTTGAGGTTTACACTGCATTCTTGAGTGCACAGGGAGCAGATATCTGAAACAGACCTACACAGGCAAGCTTAGGTACCAGAAGCATTCTTGTTATAGCATCCAGGATCTCTAGTGGGGAAAAAGAGCAGGGTAAATAACCAGCAACCTCTACACTATGTTAGTGGGGCTGCCCTGGGCCAGGTCAGTGCACTGAGAACTAACCTGGTTTCTGTGTCTGTCTCCCAGTGCATAGTGTAGTCATACTATTATTTAACTTTAAATATTTTTTTTCTTGAGAACAACTTTATACCAAGTGAACAAATCTCCCTTTATAAATCTCCACTGTATATTTTTCTCCCAGTTTACTCCATCTCAAAAGATAAAGGAAGTTATTTATTGGCTGAATTCAGATCTCTGTCAAGGTGTCAATGTATGTAAATTTGATGCTTTTGCCACAGTCTCTCTTTTTGTCACCAAGCTAATTTTATTAGGCTTGATGATTAGATATTGGATTCTTTTGTGTTCCTGCATTTTGTTCCACTTGGTCACATACCCTTCACTGAAATTACTAGGAAAGCATCATGACTGATGCTGATCATGACTGAAAAATAGCATTTTGCTATTTTCCTGTAAGAGCTGTTCCATATCTTGAAAAGTTTACAGTTTAAACAATACTTGATATGCAACTACAATGTAGGTTGTGGCAGAATTAGTAGAGACAAAAAGACAAAGTACTTCTAAGAATGATTTTTAGAAAGACATGGGAAAAGAAGAAAGGAATTTTTTAGAGTCAAAAGTTTCAAAGAGATGAAGTTACATAAAATTAATCTAAAGCCATGAATTTCCTCTTATGTGACTGATGAGTTGGATTACTAAAATGTTGGTTTAACTATTTTGTTAGTCATTTACACCTCCCAGTACACATTCCCACTTCCTAGAAATCAGATGCTTTGTTTGTTAAGATCAAATTTCCTTTTCTGTTCCTCACATATTAGTACAAGTCTTCAGTATTTGGGTTATACTCATGAAGAGGAAGTATAATTTTTAAAATGTTAATAGTTAATCAAAATAATGAAGAAATAATCCTATGAAGAGTGTATGCAGATCAAACAGAACTTGTCTTCTTTCTAGGAGGACGAATCGGCTACATAAGCCTAGACGTGCCCCAAGCCATCTTCACTGATGAATTTCAAAGAACCAGCCTGTTCAAAAGATGTGACACTTCATTGAAAGAAAGAAAATGGCATGAAGAGTCCCAGAGAACACAGTTTGGAGTACATGACATGCTGTGCCATTGGAACAGGTCAACAGTTTAGATATATTCCCTCTCTCTTACCTATCTTGCACAGGGGTGTACAAACGGAAAACATCAGTGGCAGTGGTGAGCCAGTGGGCTACCAGTCTGGATAAGTGGACTCCACCTCTCATCCTTACAGACTTAGCTTTTCCACTGTGCTGGAAGCCAGCCATCACCCCAGATAAACAGGATCCAAGAAACTACCTACACTCCTCGGTTTCCTGCCATGCTGTTTCAGAGTTAGGGACGAAAGATTTAAACCAGAGGCCCAGCATGCTCAGTGGCATACGTGTGCTCAGAGAGGCATATGATAGGAAAGGGGATGATCCAGGAGGTCGGATGCCAATATGCTGATGTACGGAGGCATCTGAAGATAGTTATTAGACAAGAAATCTCAGCTTAATATTGTGCCTCAATTAAAAACAGCGGGGGAATGACAGTCAAACTCTCCTAGCTCAGGAGTACATGAGATGTGCTGGCTACTCCATGGGGTCCACTCACAGCAGACCACTGGCTACGAGGCCTTGTTTATCATGGCATACATCTCTCTGCTCCTCCCCACTGCAAAGTAATACATCTACAACCTACATTAGCTGTTAACAGTCTTCGTAGCAACTACTGCGAAGTCTATGAATACAAACAGGAAAAAAGTGCTGGCACCAAAATCTTAAATTAAAAGGAGCGAACTCTTGCTTTATGTAGGAAGAGAAATGTCTGCTAACACATTTCTGCTGTGTCCACTGTGCGACAGTTTCACAATATGGCTCCAGAATATCCACACCACAGTTTTTACGCTGAACTCCACAGTACATTTGAATTGTAAGAATGAATATTCATGTGGTGGAAACACAGAAGCAGGCATGGTGGTCAGGTGTTGGCACAGTGCTAATTTTTTAAAATTGCTGGTATAGCATTAATAGTGCCAAAACCACATTATTGTTTTCAAAAGCATAACTATAAATGAAAGTAGAATCGAATTACTAACAGTCTCTCAGAAAGAAAAATTCCCTTTGCAAACTTCATTGGTAAAAACTTATTAGCTACAGATATCTGAGAAATTACTGAAAAGTGGTCACAGGACAGACAGAAAACAGCAACAGAAACTATGAAAGAATACTTTTCTCTGTTCCAAACATAGCACAAAATTGCAGCTGGCTTACAAAACAGTGACAGCGTGAGTCAGTCATTGCCAACTTCAGAATAACGTTCTATTGCTTCAGTCAAAAACACAGTGTGATGCTTTGAGCTACGACATTGCTTACAGTCAGATAACCTATTCCTGAATTTTGAAACAGGAAGCATAACAGTGACAGTTTAACATTCAGCCATTCCTGCAAGCATGCCAGCACACTCAGACTGGGCGGCTAACACATACCGTCATTTATCTGCTATAGAGTTCCTTCCTCACGCAGGATTTGAAAGTAGTATACCTCTGTATAGGTTTGTAGCCCTGTGGAGCAGAAGATGGAGAAGTGCACAGATGCAGACAACATGTGAAGGCAGCCAGAGGTAAGCATAAGACAACGATATCATGAAAATACAAAAAAATGGCTTTAAGGGACAAATAGCTAGAAGATACAGTATAGTATGTGCTAGGTAAAATGTTTATAATTTAGTCATTAAGTTCCAAATCTTTCAGTTTAAAAATGGAATTTATAAAGAAAGGGAATCTTCTTATATATTTTTAAATTAAAAAAAAAAGGAAATAACTATTTTAAACCAAACAGAAAGAAAAAATAAAGCTTTTCATGTCTGCACATTTTAATAAGTTTATGGCAATACTCTGACTGACCACTTGATGGCAGCTTAATATACTAGTTTGTTTCAAACTAGTAAAACCAGAAAAGATTTCAGATTATAATACTATGTTCCAGAAAGAAAGAAATTTCATTTGATAAACTCTTTAAGACATTTACTTTTTCAAAAACATATCTAAAATAGATGTTAAAATGAATATTTATTATGTTCCTATAAAGGGTAGTACCTGACCTTCCTCAAGTTTATGGCTAAGCTTTTAAATAAGACAAAGCTGGTGGGTACTAACTGACCTTTCAGAACTCCAGTTTCATTGGACTTGTGTAACTCTTTGCTCTTCAGTATGTTTGCTTTAGTCAGGCTGTACAACTACAAAATGTCCTTTTCTAAAATACATGGTCCTAGTACTAAGCTCTGTGATGCCCTCAAGATTGTTCTGGGCAAACATTTAAGTGAAACAACTTTTTGAAAAGTTGAATTACTAAGTATAAGATGTTAATTGTAAAATCATACTTCAAATCATAGGCCTATTTTAAACTATTATTTTTAGGTGTTTTTAGAGTGATAATCAGAGACTACATTGATTTGGGCAAACATTAATTGTAGGATACTTAACATTAAAGTCAGGCATTTACACTTTATAAACAGGTTCAAATTTCTCATGGCAAAAATTTCCATGTTGCTACAAAATACTGCATAAGCAAAAGCTATAATGTTCTTTTATCTGTATAATGGAACTGACCAACTCTTAATATGGATTCAAACCACAGTTATTAACAAAGAAAGGTTAGTGATTTGTTAGTTTTGATTTAGCACAAGACAACATTTGAGCCCTCCACATTGTAGGAGCAAGAGGGTAAACTTTTACTTGTTCTGGCCACACTAAATACTGTGGAACTTTTAATGAACAAACAATAGGAAGCAATTAGTGACACTTTCCGACAATTTGTTCTGGGCAAAAGGTTCTTAGGTGTTTTCTTCTTTTCATTGTAAACCAAGATTGGGAGGTGGGGGGAATGTCTATATAAACTGAAAAGGCAAATTTTTTGCAGAGTTTTTACTGCTACCCCCTCTTGGAAAAATCAGGTTTGTGTGACACTTATGAAAACTTACTGGAAATTGTAATTCCTAAATTTGATACTGTAATTGTTTTGGAATACTACCGATTAGTGAAGAGAATACATTTTTCTGAATAGTCTAACAAGTCTGCATGTAGGCATGTCTGAATATAACTGAATTTTAGGACCAAATAATGATCATCTTCTATGCAATCCAGGAGATATCTCATACCTAATTAAAATTAGACATATCATTGATAAGAGACAATGCTATTCTTCAGAACATCCTTGGCTATTCTTTATAGTTCTTTTACAGTCTACTGGAATATTTTATAGTGGCCTAGACGAAAGAAAGATACATGCATAAGACTGAATAGTAGTGGATGATATAGATTCTTAAGGATTATTATATGTGATTTTTGTCATGCATTTTGTGAAATAAAAACATGTAGTACATTTACAAGAATTACTTCATAAGCAGACTGTTTTCTGGTTAAATTAACATACACTGCACACTTACAGTTAGTAAACAATTAAAACATATAGCTGAACATCTTGAAACGGTTACAAAACAATCATCATTCCCACACCATAATAAAAGGCATTGAGGACCAACAAGGAAATAAGTATGTTACAAATGCAGTGGTTGTTATCCACATTTTACATTCAATCATAATATTACAAAAATAACAAGTAAACTATTAGACTCAACACCACTTCACAGAACGTTCTAAAATTATATTTAGGAAGCTAACTAAAAATGATTAAAATTGTATTACAGAAATAACATACTGAAATGTGAATTTAGGAACCATAATACAGTTCAAGATTTATGTCTAAGGGATTAGGCTGTCAGGAAAAACACCATTTTACATTTAGTTAAAAATGTTAACACCTGTCATATGAAGAAAAAAATGTGACTTTTATTGATAATCCTCTAAATAAAATTTTTTCTACTATAAAATTCCCCTGTACTACACAGAACCTGAAGAGGGCAGCAAGGCCTATACATTCACTTAAAAGGCAAAGAACAATTTACAAGCTTGTTCCCTATGAAAATTTTCCACAAGTAATTTCCTGTCCTCTAGCTTCTTGTAATTTAATATATTAGATACAGGGTTAAATTATCAAAAGCAACTTTGAACTAGAATATAGCACTGTTCAGTACCACTTCACTAATTCTTTATTTGAAAATTAAAACTATCTTCTGCTGCAACTCTTTCCAAAAGTTATTATCAACACTTGGTATTTTAAATTATGTTTTAGAAGAGCCAACAGTTGACCTTTATCTAAACTGCCCAAGTTTGAGAGAGACAAACTCTCTTTTCCCTGCAAAAAACCCAGACATAATTGCTACCCTTGTTAAAATTCTTAATGCCAATCTATCAATCACACAATACAGAAGAATGACAGTATGCAGAGGATTTTTCATCTCCAAGTTGTTTTGTGTACTATAAAGGTACATTATGTCCTCTATGTATTGCCTTCTGATAAAAAAATTAAGAATATAAGAAGGAATTTATCTTAGAGACTACTTCAGGATTTCTATAAAACATACGTCTTTAAACATGCGCACTGTTGGTTTGCAACCTACCGGTGCTACAGGTGCTATAAAGTAAGTAGTGGTAAGTAGTAAAGTCAACTAAGATAACTACAAAAATTAGAATCCTTACCCTAAACCCTCGATTGAGTCTGTCTTTCATAATGCCGATAAATTCTTTATAACTCAACTGGTCATCTCTGTCAACATCAAAAATCTTGAACACCGTGTTCACCAAATGTGGTGAAAGCTTCACACCTGTGGCTACATACACAGCACGTTTGAATTCATCTGTATAAAGAGAACATCAGAAGAAAAAAATAAAACCATTAATCCTACTTTGTGGACAACATATGAAATACAAGTAAACTGTTAACTTGAGTTTTCACATTTAAACACTCAAAAAATATGAAAACGTGAAAATTAGGATGGAATTTCACAGTTCTAAACCAAGTAGTTCTCAACTGATACAAAATGGTACTGCTTAATCGGCATAAATTATTTTACACAAAAGATAACAGTCAATACACTATACTACATGCAATAACAAAATTAGAAAATCGTATTATAATTAAACCTATATTACATATATACTGATGGCATCTACTTAATTGACACAAAACAGAACCTAAGAAGCAGAGCACAGCGAAAACAGTATACCCCTTTTGCTAAGTCCGCGTGAGGTAGGATGATTCTGGTGTTACTATGTCAGACCCCATGAAGATGCTACTTGAGGAGAGCACGCAAGTCTGATCACTTCAGATATTGTTCACCTTGCACTCCCCAAGTATCTCAGCTGTTGTATTAAGGATTTTAGTCAGCACATACCTGCCTTGTTCTTTCAGCACCCACTTACTAATTTGTTCAAAAATCTGTCTAATCCCACTTCGGACCTTCTGACACTGTTTCCTTCTACAACCTTCATTATAAGGCCAGATTCCAGATGCCCACTGTGTAAAGAAATGCTTTTGTCTGCTTTGAACTGATCTCTTATTGATGTCATCAAGTGCCTCTTAACTCTTGTATTGTAGGATTTGATGACCAACTATTCTGCATTCAGCTTATAAACCACTTATATGACTTTGTAAAGCTTTACCATATCTCTTATGATATGACAGCCTTCTCCTCTCAAAGCTGGAGTCCTAGCCTTTTTAGCCTTTTACCTGAGATAATAAAACTACAAGGTAGGAATTACAAAACACTTTTGTATTTTTGTCAACAGCTCTGTATCTTTATCAACAGATTTTTACAAAAATACAAATACTTACCTTGACCTATGGAACGACTTGCAAAATTATACATTTGCATCGCAATTGCAAAGTCTTCTAGGTTGTTCAAGAATTGGAAAAATGATCTAAACTCATCAAATGTGATACCCTAAAAAATGGAAGAACAATATGCACCATAAGAATTATCAGTAGTGATGACAACTGAATAAATAAACCTTGCAGTTACATATGTCTACTTCGTTTAAGAATACATACTACACCCATAGAAAAAAATAGAGATTTGTACTGAAGGTCAATAAAGTAAAGAATTGGAGTCTCCTGAAGAATGCAAGATGTCTTTCCTCTTTGCCACTGCAACGGATAGCTATTCTCACCCCAAAAGCAGTCAAAAATATTGTTCCGTTGCTTAAGGCAATCTTTAAGAATTCCATTATTATTATGATACAACAATTGAGAATAAAAGTTTTGGTTTGTATGAATATTACAGTATGTTTACTACAGAAAACCTGCAAACTGCTATTATATGTGAGAGTGCGTGCTCACATAAATACATTTAATGAATTCATAAATACTTGTTATGATCTAACTTAAGCTCTGTACTTTTAAGGTGAAGTTTTTACATATCCACATTTAGACATCTAAGTCTCTTCAGCTGATACTCCAAGCATCAAGTATTGCAGGGTTTGTCCAGGTTTTTAAAGATTCTTTTGTATTTTGCAAGACTTCAGAAAATCTTCTGTGAAAGTTTTTTTCTGAAATTGCTGTTGTTAAAAGAGCTTATTTCTTCTTCTTTCCTTATATTTATTCTGCTTGTCTCTCAGCTACAAATCCAAAGACCCAATAAACTATCTCTAAATCAATTTTGAAAGAGAACTTAAACAGAGACTTTGAATTAAGCCAGGACCATTGCCTATCTCTCATTCTCCACAGTCTATCAGCCATTCTGAACATGGGATGGCATTTTTCATCAAACCTTGATCTCCCTGGCCTCCTTTAACTATCATTCCTGGCTATTCTTCTGTCTGCTTTCATCCTTTTATCCTGTTTAACTACTTCTCTCTGAAAATAAACCTGAAGACAACAGAAAGACCCGTGAGCCTTTCTATTCAAACTAAATTCTTGACCTACGTCTCTCTTCAAAGATATACATAGTCTTATGGTATGGTGGAACACAGAAAACATACTGAAGTAGGTTTGTGGCAGAGGAGAAAATGACAGAGACTGGGTGTAAACCCATATGAGACAGCAAGTACTGTGGTAACTGTCGAGAGCAACATAATATTGTTAAAATAAAAGACTTCAATAGGCCTCCACCCACTTGAGATTTAAACCACTGCTTAAGTGACCCTACCTAAGTTTTACTAAGATTTATAAACAGTTTGACTGGAGAGCTTGACCCATCTCCATCATGAATTCCGTTTCTCAACAAGCATATTTGTTCTCTGTTTCACCCTTTGCAATTGGGAGGAAACTCTCATAGACACAAGCAGAACCACCTCCTTATTCTCCTTTAAATTTTAATCTTAAAAGCTTTATTTATTAATACTAACCAATTCTGTCTTCTTGTTTCATTGCATTTGACATCTAATAGCTTATGTCCAGGTTCCGTTTCTTGCACTCTGTTTAGACTGAAAACTCTCTGGGACTGGAATAATTTTGTTACGTATTTGTGAAATACCTAGATTAGTGAAACTTCAGTCCCCAGCTAGGACCCTCAGGTACGATGGCAAAATAGCAGTAATAGAATATGGCCATCAAAGTCTTGAGCTGACATTTTTAGGATCACAACGATTTTTAAAATCCCCTCAATTTGTACAAATTTGTCTGTAAAGATTCTGAATGTGGGACACTGTAAGAGCTCAGGCTACTGTAAAAATCCTGTTTCTTTCCATGTAACTAGACAGGAGATGATCAGTCTAGACAGAAAGTAGCCCTTGCGTAGGAAAGGCTGAGAGCCACTGGTTTACAAACAAGCCTTTTTGCAGCTTTTGTGTTTCTAGTAGTGATAAAACTGCTGCCATGAGTTGACACTGGAGATGAAGCAGGGAGATAATGGAGTCACACCTGCAGTCCATGGCTAAACTGTACATACTCCACAACACTTTAGCAATGAGAAAAATATCTGGCTTCATTTAAGAGTTCTAAAATTTCTGCTGAAATCATTTGCAATCATATGTGTTTACTTCCTCTCAAGGAGAAACAGCAAAGGACACAAAAGAGGCAGAAAGGCAGGCAAAATGACACTCAAAGAGAGCTGGGCACACAGCACTCTGCTGTCTCTCTCCCTTTGTAGGACTGTATTTTGTTCAACTGGTAACTGTAATAACATTTTGTATTTGCCATATGTTTTGCATTTTGACATAGGAAGTTATCTACATGTAGATATCCCAGAATCTTCCTACTGGAAACTGTTTATTTCCTATGTAAAAGGAAGCTAACTTTTAAATTTATTTGGACAGATTATATTTTATTACAGCAAAGAAAACTTATATTAATGCAGCAGTGCTGTTAAAAATGCATAGACTTTCTTTAGGAGCTGATATTTGTAGTGGTTCAAGATGCCAGCTTAAACGAATCACTGCTTGGCATATAGTTAGTAAAAGGGGGAAAACATCCTGTGAGCATGCCAGCTGAACATTTTAACATGACTACACTATGCCAAAAGATCACCATGTTGCTTTAGAGGCTTCTGCATACAGTCCACTGAAAGATTAACATTGCCAGCTGTGAGAGTAGCTGCCTATTTGCAGGCTAGACTAACTTTTCTTCTAAATGGAATCCTCTGGTTTGTATTAGTATTGCAGTGTACCACTGTAATAAAACAGAGTACATTTTATAATTTTCAAATTATAATGTTATTACAGGTGTAAAAGTGCAAACATATGAAAAATGCCTCCATGGCAATAAGAGGCAAAATCCCATTCTCAGAAGCCTGTGGCCAGCACAAGAGATGTCACAAGGATTTACTTTTTTCCACTGTACTGACAGCACATTTACCAAGCCAGTGATATAGAGCTATGGAAAATGGCAATGTCTTGTCTGTCTTAATAGAGGTATAGCACATGATATACAGATACATGGCACAGGTCAAGTGCCAGGATGTTCCTAAAATGCAGCATAAGCAAACCTGCAACTGAGTGACACAGCTTTCTATGTGGAAGTTTTCCTTAGCTGATCGTCCCACCAGAGATCAAGAAGAGGAAACTACTGTGGAAGACTTGCTATCAGAACAGTGGCATGGGAAGACTTAGAGACAAACTTCAAAGAATACTTCCTTGTGTTTAAAAGAAAGTGTATTTATATTTACTTAATCAACTTCACCTTTGCCATTCAAAGAAGTACTTCTCTATACCTATGACTTGTTATTTTTCAGTTACCCAAGTGATACTTACATCATTGTTATACAAGCCCCAAAGTGACTTTTTTTTCATATTTCCATATATACAGAAATCTTGATTTCACCCTAAACGAAAAACTTCTGAAGCAGCCCACTGCTGTTCTAGCAAAACAATTACCTTTTCTTCAGGAATCCTGCAGCGCATGTTTTCCAGGTAACTTGATGTATTTTCCACATTTGTATACCTCAGAAGAATATGTGCAAAGTCTTCCTCACTGATGGTGTTCATCCCGTTAGAGTAGGAAAGGAATTCTATCTCTAGAACCTCAGTTTGTAGGTTATCCATAAATCTAAAGCACAAACATAAATATGAAGAAATAGTAATACTTTGTATTTCTACTATCCATGTCCTTAAAAGACTCGTAGAATATAAAGCCAAATAGCATTATACAAAGTAGTTCCCTTTTCATAGCTCTGATGGTAAATCCCTTATCTATGCTGACATATTTTCTAATCA
>JAVJGH010000050.1:14952451-14976831 GCA_035590175.1 Aviceda leuphotes
GCAGTGACAAACAGGAGGGGTGGGAGGTGGGGTGGGGCAGGCGGGAATTCAAAACCAAGGAAAAAGTTCCTACATACCAATAAGGACAGGGTTGGGGTATAACCTCTCCACCCCAAACCAACGACACACAGAAGTGCTAACAAAGTTTGCGAATGCAGCAGCACTAGTACAGGACTTCTTATTGTTGGTCCACTTATTATTTTGCTCTTTGTATATATAACACACACAAAGGGAATATAAGCTTTATATACATGTCTGTATAAACTATGTATACAGTCATATAATACACATTAATTAGAAGAAGCAGACAAGTATTTTTTTACAAGGAATTAATAAAGTTGAGACTCACCTATAAAAATCTTCAAAGTTCAGTTCAGCTTTTCCTTTCTTGCCAAAAAAGTGTACAAGCAGTGTAGTATCTGACAGTGAACTTGAAATATCATCAGCACGCTTAAATTTTAGAATAAAAAAAATTAAAGGCCATGATTGCATCAGTTACAGAAGTATAATCTGAGAATGCCTGTCATCACAATACACCTTTCTATTAAAAGAGTTTGTATTTTATGTTTACAGTCTTAAAAAAGATTTTAGTATTAAAATCCATTAAATTAATTTAGTCATGCAATTTTCACACAAAATAGCATTAGGGTGTTAACTGCATTTAGTAGAAAACACTTAAAACAACAATATAATATAACGGAAGCTGCAATGAAGAGGGAAAAAGCATGAAAAATAAAACCAGAAACTCTTGAGAAAAAAAAATGTTATAGTCAGTTGAGGTAAACCGTAAAAATAACTCCCTTAGTACACAATCTCCTTTCCCTTCTTCTATGCAACTACAAAGAAATTAAAGGGCGTTACTTCATATACTCTTATTTTACACCTTAAAATTATTAAGTATGGGATTGTATTCCAAAACCACTCACATCAGTCAGGTGTACTTCATATGATTCTCTTCTACAAGTAGCAAATCACTACAGTTTAAATTTTATTGCCCAAATATACTTAAAACAACAGAATTGTAAGAAATTTTGAAGTTTGACTCATTCTCTTAAGAATGTTTCTCATCTGCCAAGTATATGGTCTCTGCATCAGACAGGAATCTTTGAACATGCAGTAATACTTTTTCCTTAATAAATAGTTATCAACTTTGAAGGCACAGAATTAGAATAGTGAAACCAACTATTTTTGACCATTTGTAATAGCAAGAGTTATAAATAGGAAGACACACATATAAACAGATGTAACTATCATCAGTGTATAAATAGAATATCATCTGTGTATAGTGATTGTGCAACATTCCACTTTTTTACTACATATTTGTTATCTTTAACCGTCATGTATGTGCATTGATTTTACCTTTTTTACAGAGAAACTCTTGATGGACTGAAGAGCTAGAAAAATAATTCAGTAATATAAGACTCTTAAATAAGCCATAGTATTCCACCATGGCAATGTCCTTCTGGCATTACCGTGCATCTACCAACATTTGAAACTGAAAAATTAACATATTTAGTCTCCTTGCTGCACCTGCCTAGGGAGAACCTTCTGTCCGAGCTCTCATTTTTCTTACAAGAAAAGTAAAGAGTGGGAGCCAATAGTCTCTGCTCTTCCCAGGCAAGCTACCGCTCATCAGCAACAGCATATTTTTGTGGAAGTGTGCTTGCCGACTCTACTGTTGAAGTACAAAACAATACACAGCAGAGAAACCTAGTAAGTATTTGGGAGATTAACAGTACTAATTTATCACCATAATGATAGATTATAAACCTATGGGATTTACTATAAATACAGAAAACTGTTTATACAGATCTATAAAAGTCTGCATATACAAACCTGCAAGCTGCACTCAGAGTCATTTAAGTCTGACTTTATTTCATAACTGAAGAGGCTATAAATTTATAACAGAAGGAGAAACTCTAAACGAAGAAAGTAGGAAAAAATTTTGAACCGTATGCAGTAGTTCAACATCATGTACCATGAAAAACCATTTCATATCTATAGTCTCTGAAATATACCATATTAATTTCAAATTTATATACTGATGTGTAAAAAAATGTAAAATGCATTATCCATTAAGAGCATTTTTGTATCAACAACAAGGAAAAACATGAGGCAGTAACAACACAAATCCTTTCCTTTCAACATCCAAGAACTAAAGATATGAGAGAGACTTTTCTGTACTTTAGTATATTAGGATTCTCAAGATGGTATTTCAAGTACTCCAGCTTCCTGTTTATTCTCATATTCTTCTCCAGGGAGAAATAAGATGACATAGTGTATATATAGGTAGCGAGATATTTCATGTCCTTCAATTAAGACAGCTCCGCTCTTCAAGTGAGCAAACTAATTCAGAAAAGTAATCACTATTTGTCTTTTAATATTGTTATCCTCCACTACAGGACACAATATACTGAAATGCAGATACCCGATTTCTTATGTCTTTTAAGCAACTAAATCCCTATGCACATTCAATATCCCTCAAGTACACTGGAAAGATATCAAATGTTAAATTACAGCCTTTCATCTTGCAAGAACGTTTCAAAACCTTGGACTTAGGTTGCATCCACCCATATCTAAAGAACCATTTTAAAAAAAATACAATCTGTAAGTCTTTCCACAATTCCCATTTGGTCAGCCCCAGTAAATGAAACCCCCCCCCCAAAAAAAACCTCACTACAGAAACTCAACCCAGTATGCTTCTCTGCAGAATTGCAGGAAACTGAAAACTATTCCCATGCTCCTTCTGCAATGATAGCATTAAACAAATTCTCTCTCTTAAGTGGTAAGGATAAAAACAAAAGCCTTTATAATTTAAAACTATTATTTATTGTTCATAATAAAATGAATTTTGTATTTTAGATCAGTGAAAATTAAACGACCACACCTGTTTCCATATATATGAATACAAGCCTCTATTTTGATCTAATATACATTGCAGTCATTTAAATGAGAATAAACGCCTGCCTCATTTCTCTTCACCTTTACACTAACTGTAATATAGATACAGGTACAGAGACAAACAGGAGACACAAGTGTTTCAGTACCCTTATTGGCTTGCTGCATAATGGCAACATCCTTTCTTCTCAATTTCTTAACCTGAAGAGCAGTAAATCTATTCTTTTTTTTATATTCTGCAAAATTAATTTCAAGCTTTTGATTAAAGAGGGTTGACTAAAAGTAAGTTACAGTCATAAGTGATGGTCTACTTGTATGTAGCAACATATTCTGAGAATGACGTATGTATATTATGCTTTGAATTAATAAGAGCTTTCTTACTGCAAGTCCTTAACTTTTCAATAGTGATGACAAATCTACTGATTTCCAATTTCATTTAGTAATTTAAGAGTAAACCCACAAACTGAATTCAGTGATAACTGGCATATTCCAACAGGATGGTGTAGTTGCTAAATTATGAATAGCAGAAACAGTACTGTAAACTGGCCTAGAAACTGGATGTGATGAATAACTTCTTTCCCCCCCAAAGAGACCGTAAGCTGATTTCCACAACCACCAACCTTATTTACTTTCCTTTTCAATTTACACAAGGCCTTCTTAAAAGGCTATGAAACAACACAGACCCCAGTGTCACCTAACTTTATGCCACTTGCTTAGTACACACGGCTATAATATTATGCAGATGTGAGAGTACCTAGCAGAGATAAGAATATGGATGAAAGCCAACCGGCTCAAACTTAATCCAAACAAGATAAAGATGATCACGTTGAGAAGTGGGAAATGGTCAGTGAAGCAAATGCAGGACATGATTTTTCTTCATAAAATGATTTACAAGTGAGCAGAGATATTTTTTATACAATTTACAGAAAATTTAAAGCAATGTTTAGTTTAGCTGCTGTTAAACTTCAATTACATTGTAGTTACAGTCATTAGTCTGAGGCATCAGAAGTAAAGAACCTCTCTCTCTCTTCAAATTAAAGGTGTGTAGAGATCACCAAATTTAAGTCCACCTATACTTGGGACTGAATTTATGCCAGCTAACTGTAGATTAAGACGATGGTTAATTCAGAAAACTCAGTGCCCCAAGCTCCTTAAACAGTCAATGAAAAGAGTGGCCCTCTTTCCCTTCTATGTCTCCCTTAGCTGACTAGACAAGAACACTGATGTTCTGGGGTTTAAAATTTGGTGGAATAAATAAGGGCTAACACCTGGACTAATAGTTCAGGAGCTCATCAATTTAAAAGCAAGCAATGGAAGGCTGGGTATACTGCTTTATTGCAAGATTACTATGAACGTATTATTACTACGAATATTGCTATAAATATTGGTACAAAACTCAATTCTGTAACACTACATTTTGGTTTCTTCAAGGGTAAATGAACTCAAGCTGAGAGAGGTACAGAGAAGGCCTATTTGATACCTGTGAAATGTAGGTTCTACCTTAAGAGAAAAATCAAAGACCTTGTGGTGTTTAGCCTATGGTAATTAAAACTGAGGGCTATGACAGTGTTTATAAACACAACCATGAATAAGAAGATTAATGCTAAAGATGAAAAAGCCCTATGAAAATTAAGGGACAACGGACTGGTATAAAAGGACTATGAGTAAATTTAGCCTGGGAATTAGAAAAAGTCTGTCCAAGTCCTCAGGTTATTCAATAGCTTCTACAGAGGAACAGCAGGGACCAAACAGTAATTACTTTTAATATGGAACACACATTGCTTATGAAGCAACGAAAAAGATTGTTTTACCCTGGAGGTCCGTTTCAGTTCCTTGTTCTTTTCTCATTATGATCCTGATTATGAAGCATGGGACTTGAGACCAGAGTCAGTGGGGAGCTGCTGTATGTCCTTTAATGCCACAACCAGCAAAACAATCACCCTCACTGTATGGGGCACAGAAAAGCCTAACTGATCTAGTTTTCTGACCATCTTAAATGATCAATACAAATAAATGTCCTAATTATCTAAAAGCAGATCATGAAACAAGAATCTTATTAGAATTTAAAGCACTATGGTAATTAATTTGACAGCTCAATGATATTGCTAGTCCTCCATAATGACCATGTAACATTAAAAAAGATTGACTAATGTTCTGGTTACCTTAAAACATTCCTGGTTTCATCCAACAATTAGAACAATCTTTGTGTGACACTGTTTTTCTGAGGATAAGCTCTGATAACATACATAAAAGCACACTAAGGACCTAAAGATTAAAAGCTTAAAGGGCTGCAACTCTCATTAAAGACCAAGCCTAAATGACAAAGTTTTCGTGAATTACTCTCTGTGAAATATTGTCACTATTAGTGTTAGAAAATGCTTCTTATAGTAAGGACTGAAGAGGATTTGATCTTCCAACTCTTTCAAAAAGTAACTTTGCTTTCACTTGGAAATTACAACTTTCAATTATCGCACTGCATGGTACCAAATCCATTTCATCCGAGAACTTTCAGGTTTAAAAAAAAAAAAGTAATCAAATGAAGAGAAGAAACAAAGTGCATAAAATAGGAAAATAATCAGAACAGAAATAAATAAAATAGCAGTCTGTTTATGGGCCAGAGACAGAGGTTATCTTATACCTCCGCAAGGTCCGAAAAGAGTGCTTGGCTTGTGCTACGTCTCAAAGTATCCCAATAGCTTCTGGGGACAAGGTCCTCTCCTTCTGTTTTAAGAACCTGCAGAAATTTCAAGCAGCACAATTGTTTGAAAACCAAAGAACAATAAAACAACTGCTTACAGACTTTAAAATCTTTTCCAACTGATCTTCAAAAGCATGGCTTGATTCTTTTGATTCTACACAGGGAAATTTCTACCCAGTTACATGACACTTCGTAAGTGAAAGGAACACTGGTCTATTACAGCTATTTGCTTATTACCTGTAACTTAGCTGTGCCAAAAGTATCACCAGACTCCACTTTCCCAAACAGAATAAATTAGAGAAAGCATAAAGTGAAAATATTTATCAAAAGCACATGTGAAAATGTCCATCTAAACCCAGTATTTTGCTGTTGTTTTTCCTAACAATTTTGTTTTGCCAAAAAATATTAATTTATATACTTTAGAAATTTGTTTTCTCATTGGTCAAAATATAAATATCACCATACAACTAGTTATATGAAATTAATTTCATCCAATAATCAGGATGACATCCTTGCACCAATAAAGAAATGCAAAAACCAAGCCTTGAAGTCCAACTTCAACTGTTAATGTACCTATCAAGAAAACACTATTACAGAACTGACAATCAAACTTACCTTGTTTAAACAGAAAGTAAGTGTTTAATCTCTCCAAGGAAAATACTCTTACCTTTTTGCTCTAAAATGTTTCACTTTTGGAAGCCTGAAAAATCCTCCCTTATTAAAACAGGC
The DNA here is from genome assembly GCA_035590175.1 of Aviceda leuphotes. Lineage (NCBI taxonomy): Eukaryota > Metazoa > Chordata > Aves > Accipitriformes > Accipitridae > Aviceda > Aviceda leuphotes. The sequence continues at coordinate 14,958,777 of JAVJGH010000050.1, forward strand.
CTTCCTTTATCTTGCAGTTAGTCTTGGAATACCTATGCAATACATTTCTTTTTTTTTTTCCCCAATCACAGAATCATAGAATCATTTATGTTGGAAAAGACCTTTAAGATCATCAAGTCCAACTGTAAATAAACGCTTGTCTTGAAACAAAAAGGACTGTGCCAGACATCTTACTACTGGGGAAAAAAATCCCAACCAAATAGAATAGAATGGAATAGAATCATTAAGTTTGGAAAAGACCTCTAAGGTCATCAAGTCCAAATCTGGGGAAGGTGATCCTAAGGACAGCAGAAGTCTATTTGAACTTGGTTAAGGTTATTGCAACTGAATGAATTTTCCTCTTTCTCTCCACAAGTTAATCTAAACTAAGTCTCCTACTTCCACAGCTCCCCACTCACATCCATCTGGGCAGGCAAGACAAAGACAGTGAGTTTAATCTTCTAACTACAAATGAAAACCATTATTTTTTTGACTCAGCACATACTGTTTGTTCTCTTAGAAGATCTATGCTGCAGTGCAATGTGTAAAACCACATTGTTATTATAAAGAATACTGTACAGAGTTGAAGGTTTATTGTCTCTATGTATTCTACATTATGTCAACACGTTATATGTACTGCTTCTATATTGTGTACTTCCTCCACTAACCAATTCAATTCAGCTCTTTCAGCAAGTTGTCATCAGAGAAACATGACAGGAACTACCAGAAATTATACCCATGCTTAATGTATATTATACTTTTGTTTCCTTTTTGAAAAATTCTGGTTTTATCTTTCTCTTATTATGGAGTAACAATTCCTGTGTCATGGTTACAGTATTCTCATACATAACTCCATTCGGTCCTAAATTGCTAAACTTAAACAAATTTGTTTACTTCAGTGTGTACAGGATTAGGTCCTCAGCAGTTTCTTTTACACTTACTTATCCCTTTGATGTTTCCTGGGTCATGTGAATGAACAACACCTTATTCTTTTACGCATACAATTCTGTAATTATCTATTTCAAGTATTCGCTGAATTTGTTCTCTTACTGAAGATTTACTTTAGCCAGTGGAATTAGTACTTCTGGGCATGCACATTTTATTTTCTTTACATGCATCTCATCATAGTTATCATGTTCTGGTTGTCATTTGGCTAGTGAAAGCACTCATGCAACGCATGCTGAACTAGCCTCAACACACAACTGCAGTATGCACCGGAACAGGACTTAAAAGAATTAACCTATGCAAATGAAAATACAAACATATTTAACCCATTTTAAATGTCACTGTATGCACTCTATGGCTTATAGACCTTGACGTTTCTCAAAAAATTAGAACTGTTTTGAAGGATAAAGTGAGGAGAAGGGCCCAGCACAGCACTTTGAACTATCCCAGACATTTTAGGGGTGCATCTCCTTGGTCTTGAGTATTTTCAACTCCCCAGGACATCAAGGGAAACTCAAAAGGCTGCTACATTTCTTGTTTCAGTAGGAGAAATAGAAACCCGAAGTATCAGTTTTCTAGGCTGGGGAATTTGTCGGATACTGTGAATTCCTATACATCTGAGTCTCCTTTATGTGGAGACCTCCATTCAGGTAGTAGGAGGGCAAAAAAGGATGCTGCACACCTGGGTATCATCTTGATAAAGAGTTGTGGCTGGAGTCTAGAAGGAGATTTTTTTACCAAAGCTGAAAATTATGAGTAGGAAAGCCTAACTATTTTGGTTTCAGTTTAAAATAGGAGATTGCACAGGAACACGGCAACCACTGTACAGCATCTTTCACTGCAGTAAAGCCTGATCTAAAATCCATTGAATCATAAGGCCTCATATTTCCCACTACATTATTCTCACAACATTGCAGCATCTATGTCACGTCACTGCACCTTTTAATTCAACAGACTTTCTTCCTGCATATTACCCAAATTGTATGTGCTGACTTCACAGGAAATAAATCTGTGCATTCCTGTGAATGATTACATAAAGAAACAGACTTTAAAACTGGAATTTCACTAGCCATCTAATTCTTGTAGGTTCCCTCCTCTCACTTTGAATATCACAATAATCATACAAAACCAAGTTTAATTCTTCTATTTTAACATCAAATCAATCCTTTTTTACAACAGTTTTACTTCTGCTGTGATCCAAAAATTAACCAGGTTATGATGAAGACATTAAAACCCCCAGAACATATCTCTCTTGCTGACTCTCTCTCCAACTCCTCAAAACTGATTGAAAATAAGTTTACTGTCACCTAAGTAATACAGTGACTATTTTCTGTAAAATCCTATTCTAGTTCAGCACTGAAAGTTCTTATTTATTTGTTCTGTTAAGTGAAGCACAAAAACATAAAAGCTATCTTCTGGTTTCTTTTTTAGGGGGGCAGGGTGGGGTGGAAACAAAGAGGTGAAGTATCCTTTAGACTAATTATTACTTCACATTATACACAAGGAGACAAGACAGACCTGCATCAAATGACTTATGCAGGATGACTTGATTTACATACATTACTTAAAAACAAGTCTATGATTTATTAAGATATATTTTGTCCCTTCCCTTAAAAATACTGTTTCCTTCATCTTATACAAACAGAGAGAACAACCTTTCCTACTGGTAGGCTTGCCTGTTTCAGAATCCATGCAACAAGCATACACAATCTTTTATGCAAGTAAAGATCCGTCACATTTTTACTGATTAGCACAAGTAATTTAGTTGATGAAAAAGATAAATATAGTAAATTTTCTTATAGCATATTATTTCACCTCACTGGTGAAGACTACATAAATTGAAAATAATGAAGAGTACATACACTGTTAGTAGAAGTATGATATCCATAAAGTTGAAGACGCTGACACACAGCAAAAATGGGCCAAGCCAAGTATCACATGCCAGAATGAAGCCAAAAGGAGGGGGGAAAAAAAAAAAAAAAGACAACAAAATAGGTTAATACAAGCAAAACTTTATTTTACATATTATTAGGGTTTTTTTGATTGGTTTTAAAATGACAGTGAAGAAGAAATGGCTTATCTTCAATCTCATTCTTCAAATTTTCAAAAGAGAAGTACAGAGTTGCAGAGATTACTCTCAGGAGAAATGTTCCATTTTGCAATCTTTACTTTTTCCAAAAGCTCTCCTTCGGGTGTAAGTTTCCTTTGTTCAGAATAAACAGCGTATGAGAGATTCAACAATTGACCTACAGTTTTGAAAAGTTGAGAAGGATAGGTCTCTCTGGGTGGGAAGAAAAGATCCCTTTTTATACTCAGGGAAGGTTTAAAAGTATTAATGCTTGAAATTCAAACTTCCTATGGTTTCAGGGACAAAGATCTCAGATCAAACATCTGTGGTCCCAAAAGGATAATGGACAATGAGAAGCTTTGCATATATGTCAAAACGTTTCTTACAATAAGGAATTTTTGCTATAAATATGCAAATTGCAAATGAAGATTTTTTTTCTGCTGTGCGCTCGACAGAGACTTGTTCCTGATTTTTACTTGTCCAACAGTAAAATAAGTTCCTGCTGCTGCTGCCATCTTCCAGACGAACCACCACAGACTTGTCTATTTCTGACTTACCTTTCTTATGCACATAAGAAATGCAAATTTGACATAAGAATAGGAATTCAATATTCCACAAAAATCTATTCAGATAATATAAACAACTAAAAACATTTTCCATTGGTCATAACAAGTATTTAATTAAAAAAATTAAATCTGAATATAAAATCTAAGTTCACTTGTAACATTTCATCAGCTATTTTAGAACTATTATGTTAATAACAAGCATCAGGATTGATGTAAGTCTACATGAATAGCTTCAGTTAGTTATGACAGCAGGAGTATAAACTGCAGTTTAGGCTAAATATCGCTTTTTTTCTATATATAAGTTATGTATATTCTTTTAATGACATGAATTTATTGTTTTAAAAAAACCTGAAAGTGATTAGTGAAATATATACACACACAACTTGTCCTACATCAAAGAAAACCAACTACCTACCAGCCGCAACTATTCTAATTTTACTTACCAGCATTGCGCGTTTTTCTTCATCTCCTTTTCTTTCTCTCTTCTCGTTTTTTTTCCTGAAAATCTCTTGTAGCTAAAAAACAAACCATGTTGTTCTTACTTAGTTTTCCGGCTACTTCACATGCATAACAATCATTCATCGTGAGGAACACTGCAAACAGTATCAAAATGTAGGTCTTTACTAAAATACCAGTGTTTCATTGATGCTTTATTGTTCATATTCATGCCTTCATGTTTCTTCTGTGACCTTAACCACCACACAGAAAGGAAAAAGGAAATACTTCTTCCACAAAGTAAGGCTAATAATTCTATCTGGCAGCACAACACTAAGAACATCCTATTTAGTTCTACATTTTAGTCAATCCAGCCTATACAAAAAGGGGGAGTTCCAGCCTTTTTCACCACCTCTAGGCACATCCTTTCTTGTTGGGTACTAATTAGTATCTGTGTGGCTATGTAGTCAGATGGATCAATCTTTTTTACATATTGTTAGTTTCCAACCACATCAGTTCTCAGTCCTGCTGGCACAAGGGAGGGGTGGAAACACCTGGTGGGGGTGAAACATTCCCCTTCAGCAGCAACAAACTACTACTCAAGAGTAATTTATCAAGTACCCTTTTTTTTCAAGTCTGATCAAAGAATACCTTCAGGTCTTGTAAGATACCCTTTCACAACTTTCTCTACATTAAGAGCTTTAAACATGACTTCTGAGAAAACCTCAAATACAAGATTTAAAACATAGAGATTCTTGAGCATATTTATTTTTTGAAATTATAAAGTCTTCAGAGTAAGAACTGGTCTGTACTTATCTTTCTTTGTAAGTATCTGTTTTATTTAGATATTTTAATTTATAGTAATACTTATTAATAGTCCCAAATCATTAGAAAAAGGTGTCACAGTGTTTACTCTTCACAGCAAGAGAGAGCAGTATTAACTATGATGCCATCTGTATCTCTACCAGTGAATTTCAGCTTTTCAAAAACAGCACATGAAAATATTGTACTGCCTCTTGTAGCATTTTCTAATCTCAAAGTGGGCTGGAAAAAGAATAAACACTGTGGCTAACGAATTTGTCCTATCTAGAAGACGGTATTTTCAAAACCAAACATCACAGCATACAGACACAATTGTGGCAGTCACTTCAAAGACCCCATTTTACCTACCAGAAGTCCGATAAAAACCTGATACTGTAATGAAATGCACACAGAGCTCCCCAGGGATTGGAATATGAAAAATAAAGTGTGTGTGATAAATTTTGCAAGCAAATTTTCCAAATTTAATTTCAGAATACCCTATTGCAGAGAAGGCAGATGACTAAGACAAAGGGATCAGCAAGCTCTACTGCAGGGGTATAACAACATTGAAATAAATGAATACAGTGTTTAGCAATTAAATAGCAAATTCATTTAAAAATAACATTTTATGAATTTCCAAAATTGACTACTATGTTCTGGGATTGCCTATAAGGCAAATATGCACCAGACTATTGTGTGTGTCACTGTATCTTTTTTTGAGTATGGGATCAATTTACAAGCTTTGGTACATTTTTTCCAATTTTCTGGAAACCTACAGGCACAAATTACTGTAACCTATGCTGACAAGGAAAGAGTCATGATAGGACATTTAGTTGGATGGCCTAGAGCATTACACAGTTTGCAACCCAAAACTGTGCAAAGAAGAAAGGTAAATGAACAGAGAGAACTAGAAAGAAAATACCTTGTGAAAAGCGAAGTGACAAGCCATCAAGTAGAAGAGAAGAGTGGCAGTAATTGAAAAACCGAAAAAGATCAGTAAAAAGCAATGCATCCTTGGATGTATTTCCCCTGCCACAGAGGCAAAGGGAGTAGGATTCTGTTGCACTCATCATTAAAGCACTTGCTAAACTTCTGGAAATGGATCTTTTGTTCAGAAGGAGTGCTATAGGACACCAGCCAGTAGCAAAGTGAATGCAAAAAGGTCTAGGAGTACTTCATAGGAACATTGTTTGAAACAGGATAATGAGACTGACTGCTGAAAGCAGCAAAAACAAGGTCTCCTGTAACAAGGCAACACAATCCTTCTGTTCCCTGACCTCACCCCTATGACATAAGCAAAGAAGAAAGCATAAACGCGATGGAATTAGTTTACAAAAACACTAAATCTGTTATCAGAAAAATTAAGTATTTTTCAACTCTTCACTACACGTACTCTTCAAGAATCACATAACATGCGAACCCTACACCAATATCTTCAAAGCCTCTTTATTTGCAAAACTGAATAGCATTAACTATACTTCCAATTTTACGATAGCTGACTGTAATCAATGGAGAAGTATTTTGCAAATGCTGGATATAGTTCAAATGGTAACACTGCAGTCTCCTGCTTCCAGGCACACAGGAGATGATGCATACCCAAGCAAGGTGAGTGCAGATGCCAAATGTATATTCTGGGGCCAGGTCTATCACAGCTGCAGCATCACTGAATCAACTTTTATTTTCATATTTACTTTTATTTACATAAACATTATCTATCTGCCTACCTATCTATTTTAGACTTTCTCACTTCAGATCTAACATTCTGACTTATGGGTTTTGATCCAATTTTTGAAGGGTCACTGACATGGTAATCAAGCAGAGTTACAGTCAGGTTTAATCTATAAAAATTTGTTAAATACAGTAATAGGCGGAGAGCAGTATATCTAATGTTTGAAAACTCTCCTTTGTTTCTTCTATCCACCAAGTCTAGTAACAGAAAAAGAATAAGAAGAAATTTTTATCAAGGACCATGACAGAACAAATAAAAAGCAGGATGTGAAGAGGACTACAAAAGAATAGTTAGAAAGAAAGATGCAATATATACAGTTAAATATTGTCCTTGCCTCCTGCCTTATACACTTATTTGATTTCATTTTCAGCATCAGTTTCTGAAAGACAAAGCCTCCTGCTTCAATTCTTCAATTTCCTCCCACTTAGCCATTGTAATGCAAGCTTCTTTTTTTTTTTTTAAAGTTGTCAGTCTATTCCACCACATTCTGTTTTGCTGAATCATGTAAGACTTCCCCCCCACCCCCCCTCTATTTTTCCTTTGGCCAATTAATCCAATGTTTGCTGGCTTTTTCCCCCGACTGGAGGACATGGTTATTAGGAATTAGCAAATATAAGGATGTGTACATTAAATATTAGAATACAAAAAATGATTAGTATGCCACAATTTGCAAGCGGTGACAGCTTCCGAAATAAAAAAGACCTGTTCTGCTTAAGCTATGCCACCAGAAAACAAGCCCCCAGATCTCACTTGCTTGAAAAGGACAATTGAGGGAAGTTCAGTGTGTTGAGGACAGTTTCTTTCACATTTCTGTTTTCCTTAGGTTAGCATAGCTTATGTGAATCGAGCCTTTTACCTTGACTTGAAAACAATTAAGAAACAGCACAGAGGAAATTAGGGTGTCTTCGTTTTAAATAAATTGTGGTCTGACCCTTAAATCCTTTCCATCTGTCTTTTTCATTCTTTATATTTTGTTACATCTTCGTCTTCAGTAAGGCAGTGGGCTTTTTTTCATATGTATTTACTGTATTTATTTATAAATTCAACTGCACAAAAAATGTATGAAGATAAGAATTGATGTCTTCTGCAAATATTTTTTTTTACAAACATCTGATTCGATTCTTATAAATATTTTTATTCTATTAATCACCTGTACTTCTTCAGTAGAAAATACAGGCCTTGTGCAGTCTTCAGAAAGCTTGTCCAAACCACTAACAACAAAATTTTAGATGTTAATTTCTAAAGAAATGCCAAAAACTATGTTTGCCATAACCAAGTGTTTCAGTGTAATCCCAAAGATATCTGCTGCATATGGACATTACCAATTTAGAAAACTCTGATTTATACTGTATTGTGCAGTTTGTTAATGTAAAGCCACATAGTCATTGTAAAATCAGAAGCTCCAATGTTGAGTGGACAATCTTCTGCATTTTTTTTTGGTTTTTTTAAATGATCAATTTTTTACTTCATCACTGACATTCATTTAGAATAGCAGTAATTAGTCCTCCCATTTCTTTTAAAATCAGAAAATAAATGAAATTAACATAAATCTGAAATAGCCCTCTTGTTCCAAGGCTTTTTAATTTTAGACTTGTCAGTGCAAACATCATTCTCCCGTACTTAGTGGATCCCATCACCTGAAAACTTATGAAGTATTTGGATTTTAAGATTCATTATCAGATTTATCATGATTAAAATCAAAATATAGTGGATGATTTAAGATTTTTTAAACATTTTTGGCTCAAGTGCCAAATTCTTCTTAATGCACAAATCTCAATGACATGTGAAATAAGCTAATTTTTCTTTCAAAGTCTGGGCCTTTCAGAACTGTTTTAAATTTCTAACCAGAAGAAAAATAAACTCTCTGCTTAAATAATTAGTAAGAAGAATTTACAGAACTGCTTTTTCCAAGCAAGAAACCAAGTAAATCTCTCATGTGAAAAATACTGTAATTCAGATTTGTAATGTAACAAATCCTTGATGCAACACAACTACTGCCAAGTTCTAGATGTTCTGCCAACTGTTCCAAAGCACATGAAAATTCTTCAGCTCAAAGTCAGTTTTGCTATCAAGAATATTCTCCTTAAAATCACTGAACCCCAGCTTAGCAAATTCCTTCAGCATATGCATTTCACAGGCTGAACTAGATATATGCACAGTATGTTTTACTTTATTACAAATCTCGTCCAAAACAGATGATAGTGCCACATTATGTCAGTCAATATTTCCTGGTCACCTAGGATTATAAGAAGAATGAATAACAAAGTGAAGTGGTCTCCCAGGAAAAGGTTCTTTTGCAAGTCCCTCCATCATTATGGCAATTAAATAATTCTGCTGACCATTGATACAGCAATATTATTTTAATAGCCTAATTATCTCTGAATGTAGTAGCAATTAAAAAGATCCAGAATAAAAACTGGAATTAAGCTTCAAAAATCATTAGATACAACACACCAGTGCCCTATAATAAGGAGCTACTATTTACAATTTACATTACCTTGCATTTACTATTTACATTAAAAAAGGCAATAAACAACTACCTTCAGTGAAGAATAGCTCATTTTCTCATGATTATTGACATCATCATGAGCCTCAATTCAGACCAAAATATGACTTTCAAGATGACATCAAAATATTCAAAGACTGAAAATATACATACCACTAAGAATTCCTTTTTGTCCACCATCTCATTGCCATCAGTATCAAACATGTTGAAAGCGATTCTAAAACCTGCATGTGGCTCTGCCAAAAACAAACCCATTCAGTTATTTATTTGCTGGAAAGAAAGCAACTATAAAATTCTAAGAAATTATTTTGTGTTTGTTCATAAAAGCCATATCCTCAACTAATTTAAATTAATACATTTGTGTACATAGTAAATGCAAAACATAACATCTGTGAAACAATATTATCTGTGTTATGAAAACAGAAGGCGTGCTCACAAATTCACAGATTAGGTGAAATAGACATTAGAAACAGAACATGAAATATCCAAGAAAAATATCTCACAGTAATAGCTGGTTGGGTAGTTAAGAGTGTTAGTTCATAACTAGTGTCCATTTATTTTACAAAACACAAATTTGTAAAAAATAAATTTTCTGTGGAAACAGTGTTCTGAAAGACACTTTTTAAAGTTTTGCAAAAGGGTACAGGATGCAACTTCTGGTCAAAACAAACGATGTGTTGAAAGAGACACAGAATTTTTCTTGTTTACATGCTTAGAGTCATTGAAATTTGAAATCAGGTTAGAATTTTAAATTATTTCTGAAACATGGGGAATTTGAAGGTAACTGTAAGTGAAGCCTTTAGGCAATGTTTTGGTGATACTCAGTGATTTGCAATATGGATGTATTACAGCCAAAAGTCAGTCCAGATAACAAAAAAATGATGGAAAAATATCCATCAATCCAGCAGTTAGGCATTGTAAGGGTTTAGGGTCAAGTTTCTGCTCTGATTCATAATAAGAATCCAGATCATGTCTGCAAAAAACCCCTAATGAATCCAATAGAAATGTTTTAATTACATACAAATGAAAGACAAGTAAAACACTTTGCTCCTTCCCCAAAACCACCTCTTAAAATATCAACACAAAGTCTGTATCAGGCTTTGTTTACTCTAACTGTAAGTTATTCTATTTTGGTTTTATGTGTGGTAGAATAAGTATTCCATTTTGCCAGTGTTTTCTAACATAAACAAACATTTACTTTAGTTTGACATATTTTTATATTTTTTCATCATCTCATTGATGTCACCCATTCTGCACTAATAGGTGAAGCAAACCGGTAATAATGCATGTGCTTCTCTTCTCCCTATATTCATTGTCCTTTATAAAGTTCAGTAAATTCAGCTAGAAATTTTGTAGGAATTTCAAAGAAGAAAATAAATTTAAGCTCTTAACTGGGGTTTAGGTGAAGTGTATGGCTCAACTTTCTCAACAGTCAGTAAAAGGTGTTCTAGATAAGAAAGCACTTAAATAAAACATAGCACAAGATTCCAGTAGGACAGGAGAGGTTCAAATGGACATAGAGATGCATGGTATGTTTTTTTCCATATTGGGATATGCTGGGGGAGGGGGCAGGGAAAATCTATTGTATTATAACATACAGCAGTACATTCAGAGTTTAGAAACTCATATGGAAGTTTCAGGGTTTTTTTCTCCAGGAATACTTACTTGTTAAAATACATAAGAGGAATAAATATTCTGTGTAAGATATCACACCTGAAGACAAAAAAAAGTTATGCCATATTAGTTTCACCTTGTCTACACATCCTAAACTTGAAAATATTAAATCTATGTATAAGGAGAATTTTTGTAAATGTGCATATGCATAACCATACTCATGTACATGTGACTGTATTCAATCCAGTCAATGAGTTATTTGTCTAAAATACTGATCTATGGGGTGGAGGTTTTTGGTTTGGTTTGGTTTGGAGTATTTTAGGGGAGGAATATGTTAAATATGGCAAATAAACAACTACAGTCAGTGGAGAATGGCTCATTAAACAGAAGCTGGCTAGATTCTTAGAAGTTAATATAAATTATTTATTCAATTTTCTTTCCAAAAACCCCACCAATAATTCATGACAACACTCTCTTAACAGTATGAGAACATTTACTCTGAGAACATTAATAGTGCTCCCTCCTGATACGTACTGTGTGAATACAGTTCTTGACTTTAACATGTGCTTTGTAAGTGCGTGTCCTGTAATAACTGAAAACTTGGCCTCAAGCATAGATTTGGGCTTTGAGTTGTCTTTATATGCACATTTTCATAATCATCACCTGACATTTATATTCAAACTCTTACTAAATGAATGTCTAAACTTTGTTAAATATTTTTAAAGCCTATTAGAGACATTTGTATTATCTCATCTTCTATGTTCAGAAGATCTGTACGGAATACATTCTGAGCTTTTCATCTTTCATTAGACGGCAAAAGGCAATCACATTGTGGAATTGCACTTCCTTTTCTCTTCAGGAGTGATTAAGGCAAAATTTAAATTAGAGCTGAAGTCAATATCCAGATAGTATGTCTGGTACCACAACTTGTACTTCTGCTTTACTAGCTCAGGGGTAAAGAGACAACCTTGCAGAATGCCCATAGTACCAGTGAAGAGAAGCATCTTACAGTTCAGAAAGAACTGAAAACCATGACTTGCAGCTCTCCCAAAAGCCCTTAGCTCTAATGATCTTTGAGGCTGAACTAGCAAGACTGGTTTCTGATTTCTAACCAATTGATTTCATCTGTCCTCCAAAACCAAAAGTGTTAACAATATTAAAATATTCACTATTTCAAAAGAGTAAAAAAAAAGTATTTAGATGCCTGAGAGTAAAGATGTCTATCAGCTGGGATTTTCAAAAGTTGCTGGCTGTCTCCTTGATTTCAGTCCAAGTCAGGTGCAAAAGTTTTTCTAAAACCAGCCACATCTTTGGATGTTTAAACATCTTTTAAAATCTGACTTAACTGAATATGTGAAAAACTATGTAAACAGTTGCCTGAATTTTTTTCACTGGAAAACCTGTACAATTAAAACTCGAAACGTTGTATCATTCATGTGGCTTTTACAATTATTGAACACATTTAACATGAGCACTTCAAACACTGCCAAAGTAAGAAACTTTGTCATTTTCTACTAATATTTACAGCACAAAAAGTTCTAAATTAATTCTGTCCTGAAATAATACTCAGGAGGGACTTTCTGTCCTCTGAGATTTTTCAAATCTCAGCTATATTTCTTTTGGATCTGTCCAAATGCATCCTCAAACCTTCGACCATACAATACTCCCTAAAAGCCAATCATCCTGAAAGAGAAGCACCTTCACAAGAATCAGGTCTCCTATCCTCAAATGTATAAGAAAAAATAATCAACCACAGAGATATCCACAGATATCACAGAGACTGGAATATAAAGGCAATACAAAAGACCGTTAACTAAATTGTCTTTGGAACCAAATCACATACTAGAAAGGATCACTAAACCCCTCAACCTTTACGAGCTGAAACGCTGCCCTTCCAACTTCCATTCCATTCATAGGAAAAAAAAGGTATTTTCCCACCTTTTGATCCAAGAGCAAATTTAAGCCTTCAGAACCAAGATTTTACTACTGCTAGGAGACCTACTAAGGAAGCCTATCAAGTATTTTTAATACCACCTACTCTTTTCCTCAATTTACACATAGCTCCACACTGAAGAGTAGCAAAGATTAAATGCAGGCATTTAAGTAACATATGCTCTATGCTTTATCTTCTTCATTTTATATAGCAGCTTGCAGAAATTAGTTTTCAAAGGCCTGCTTGAATCTGTTTGGACAAGCAGCTATCAAGAAATCAGATACCTCAAAGGTTCTCATTCAGTGATGTAAAACGTTGCTTAATAGCCAGTCAATAAATGTAAGTATGTATTTTTGTTTGTTTGATGACACCTTCTTTGTTGTAAAACAGAGGAAGAAAGTGCAATTGTCAAGTAGTCCATCACAGGTATGAAGACAGCAATATAAAAGGCCTTGAAAGCATTCCCTCCTTTTGTTTGTACTGGTATATTGTGGCTGTAGACAGATAGTTCTGGTTGGTTGCTCTGAGTATTACGGGAGAGAGGCTCGAAATGGCGATTGAACGGAAAGAAAAGCTTACACTAAGATCAGAAAGAAGAGAGGGAGGTCACTCAAGGGTAAAACATAAAAATAAAATGTAAGGATGACTGGCATAAATCTATGTGGATCATCTGATTTAAATGAATCTATGGCAAAACAAATGGATGTAGGTTTTTGCTTCATATTAAAATGTGCATGTTTTAAAGAAAATGAGTAAATTAATAAATAAAAAAATCCCCCACTATGTTAGAATTAAGGAGACCTGAATTTTAATCCCATTTCTTTCACTGGCTTACTGAATGACCTTATCAGTCGTAAGACCCATCATCTTTTATTATATTACCTATAAAAATCAGATAATGGAACCCGCTTTCTCGTAAAGCATGCTGGAAAGCTATTAAGTGCTACAGTTTATTACTACTTTTACCAGCTTATTACACCAGTTTTGAGTCCTCTTAATTCCATCAACTTCTGTAGAATTTCACTGGCAGAAAATTGGAGTAAGATACTGTTGAATCAAGACTGTACATGTTGCAGACATTTTATTACAGACTTAACAAGCAACATCCAGATATGTTTTTTTTAACCGATAATGTATTGATTTAACAGATTCTGAAGTTGAATTTTTATGTAATTAATATTTCAAAAGTCAGGTGTTCTGACTATATAGAGAGCAGCCTAGAGCAAGGAAACACAAGGAAACATAGTACAAAGAGGTGCCAGTTTCTGCCTCTGGAGTTCTGGCTGTAGACTCAGGGAAAAAAGTGAGTGCCTCCATGCACTGGAGATTTGAGCCCAAGATCCTTCTCTGAGAGTAAGTGCATCTTCAATAAATTTGAGCTGCATTTGAATTAGATGCATCAATTACATGCACATATTTGATTGGAATTTTGTTGTTGGCATGCTTATTTCAAACATTCATAAAGTGTTTTTATTTTATAGCAAGTACTTGTGGCTGATTTTAAAAATATTTAAAATGCTGCACCAGACCTTTGCTGTTCTGAATACAAGAAAGTGGATTATTTATCATAAATAGCTTTTAAATGTCTGTATACAAGCTATTATAGAGTGGTCTTTTCCTGTGATTTTTGTTTTTGAAGTGATAGAACTTATTAAGGAAAAAAAAAAAAGGGAATCGGGAGTGGCTCTTGGCTCTTCCTTTACCAATAGTGTAAGTTTTAAAAGCTATCAAAGCCTCCATCTGCAGAATTTAAAGGGATATATGGCATTTCTGAAACTGTCTCTTTGTGTTGTTAAGAAAATGCTTACTCCATGATATAAGGTACCATTGCTGTCTTTAAAAATAATCACATCATTGAGCCTATTAAAAAAGTAAAGAGATCTTCTGTCTTTATTAGAATATTCTATCTATGGTCTACAGATCATTCTTCATTACAACAAACTGAACTTGAAACATTCAAACATCAGTTTAACAAACTCTAAGATGTCAATTCACTTAAAGAGGCTAGCTGTAAGATGGCATGATTAAAACTGTAGAGACTAAAGAGAACTTTTCTGTGCTGTAAAATGTAGAAAGCAACAAACGCTTTTTATCTTTTTGAAGTTGTGACTCAGATTAAAGTACAAGTGATTCAGATTAAAGTACAATGTCCTTTTAGCCATAATAAATCAATAAAAGTGATACTTTCCTTCAGGAAAATAAATTCTTATCCCTCACCTTTCTCATTAAGATTACGGAAAAGTTTGGATGATCCTTTCCAAACTGGTGGTGTCTCCATAAGGATCTGATTCAGTTCCTAAAAATAAGATTTTAAAAAGATTAAAGTATGTATTTAAATATTTAATGAAGTAGTTAAAAGATTATGAGTAAATGCTAGGAAATCAATACAAAAGACAAGGAACTGCATGCAAATCTACCAGTTAATTTAACTTCAGCTTACCACAATGACCGGAAGTACTCAAGCACATATATAGATTTTGTACACGTGATTATTCTAAGAATTGCTCATCTGCATGAATGCTAAGTGTCTGCAGAGTTGGAGAGAGACATGTAACATATTTGGTGCTGAAATTACTCACCACTGCTCATATTCACTGAAGCCAAGGATAAGTCCCCCTGGATTTCAGTAAGGTTTTCATAAAAGCTCCAAGCAACTGTTCTTTTAAAACACTCAACCTGAACTAAAGCAAACTTCACCCATGAATACGTATGTACTTTACTTAAAATACAGGGATACAGGGTCTTTTTGCAGTTGTACAAATGTAAAAAGAAAAAAAAAGTAAGAGGCACTTCAACATCACAAAATGTAGAGAGTGAGGTAAGTATTTCAGGCAGCTTTGGATACACCTGTTACACTTAGACACTAATGAAACTCAGTCAGATACAGGCTGAGGAAGGAACGGACAGGCTTGAGAAAATCAGTAAATCCAACATAACAGGCACAACTGTTCAAATATCTTTGAGATTCTGGATTCAGCTGAGTCTGAAGTGACAAAAAAAAAAAGAAATTAAAGTCTCTCTTTCTTTTTTTAAATAAAGATTTAAAAACTCCCTTATTTCTCCTATAACTCTAAGTTGACACCATGAAAGAAAGTAACTGTGTCAAAATCTATGGTTATAAGACAGTACAGGATTTACAGCCCACCTGCTTTGAAAGGGATCGCCACTTTTTAGCACCTGCAACAAAAGACAAAAGTTATGAACGCACAGAATTTAGTTATGCCAACGTGGTGTCATAAAAATTAGACTGCATCTAGACTGTTTTCTAGCCAAAGAAGTTATTTTCCCTACTTCATGAGGATAATCTTCAACCTGATTCCAAAAAATTCTCTTTGTTATTAAAAAAAAATTAGCTTAATACATACCTAAACTCCTAACTTTAAAGAACAAATTCACATGTATATTTTTTAATCCAACTCAGCTTCAGTGACAGAAAAGACTTTCTACCTCCAAAATATACCATTAAAACATTAAACAGGAAATAGAGGGCATTCATGTTAACATGTGGTATCAATATTCTGAAATTATTATTTAGCAGCAGCAGTATTACAAAGCAGATTGTAGGGATACCTGGATTCTGGTCCTTGCTTCAGGGACTACTCATAACTTTTAAAGCAAATACAGAAAAATATCCTTGAAACTACACCAGGGTGCTAAGACTCCCTTCAGCCATTCTTAATAACTCAGACTCATCCTTCCTTTTACAGCCTCTGTCAGGCTCAATTTTTTGTAAGCAGTTTGAACAGAGGAGCTGAAGAGGGCCTCCAGTTCAAACTGGAACTACTTGTCAACACTGAAAACTTATGAGGAAGACTGAGCAGATGCTTTCTTCCTAACGCCTTACATGACAGACTCCAGGAACAGAGAAAGATACTTGCATTCGACAACAGTTGTCCACAACCATCCAAGAATTCAAAATTTGAGGTTCATCACCACCTTCTCAAGATAAACATTTGCACAGATTCAGTATTAAGATAAAGCACTGTGAATATCAGAATTCACAAAGGTACAAAAAGTAGAATAGTATGTGGTCAAATCCAAAATTTTTTGGTTGGTAAAGGCTCGTTTTTATAGAGCAAAACACTCTGTGGTATCAGAAATCCCTTCTTCATGATGAACCCCATGCTCCGTTAAATAATTATCACAATACAGAAGCTACTCTATGGTCTTCCATTAATTCATGGTTAGAAACTCACTGAAATTTTAGTTTTACATCTTGGTAAAGGTAAGCACCAAGACTGCAAATCCCACTCCAACTACGGTGGAGTTATATCAAGCAACATCATAACACGAGCTAACAGATTTTCATATACTTTTCAGTTTAATTTTTTAATATCAATTAAAGTCTTGTCTCAAAATAGTAAATAAAGGCATAAAAACCAACCCAGTTGCCATATAAATGATATACGTTTATGCCTACCATAAAAAACTTGGGGAATAAATACATCTAGCTTTCCAATCTGAAAATTTAAGTGTTATTAAATTATATATAATTAATATATATATTATATATATAGATTTTCTTTCTAGACAAGCAAGTGAAGATTTATGTTTATATACACACTTACAGCTCAGTATTAGGCTAAAATTACTATAGTTAGAGCTAAAGGGAAAAAAATATATTTCCTCTTCTCTTAATTGGTTTTCTAAATATATAAACATATATTCAGATGATAAAAATGTATCAAGCATAACTGTTAAAAATACTGTATTTTCCCAAATGAAAGCCTGCACCATAAAGGCAGCAGCAACAACTTAATTATAGCATTTATTTTATATTTTTTAAATAAGTGCCTGGAGTCAGAAGTTACATTTTATAAAAGAAAATATACTCTTACCATATTAGTTAGTGTTTAATCAAAAGAGGAAGTGAATACCCTCTTGACTTTTCTAGGGTTTACAAGATTTCCAAAGTAAATCAATCACAATAGACGCATTCACTCCATCACAAATCTCATTCAGGTCTAGTATTATTAGCTTTTCTATAAAGCAGACATAAAGAGCTAATATTATTACTCTTCAAAGGGTATTTTTGCTTTTCGACAAAACTGAATACCTTTCTAGTCTTTATCCATAAAAAAACCCAGGTGTATGTTCTTTTTTTTTTTTTTTCTGCAAAATATAGATGCTCTAGTATGTCAGCCTGAATGGACCCAACTATTTACAACTTGCAACTTATTTACAAAATTATCAAAAAATACAAAATAAGATGTTTAGAATGTATTATTTTATTCAGAAAAATACCTCCCTTAAACTTATTACCTTCAATAGGGCAAGACAGAAAATTAAGACTTGCCCAAACAGACAAAGTGGTACTTTGACAAAGCTGCAGTACAAAGGTTAAAATTAACACAGTCAGAGATCAGAAGCTGGAAGTGGTAATCTGCAGGTCATCTACTTCATCTATTACCTCCTACTTGTCAGCCTTTTGTCCAAATGTCCCAGACAGTATGACTTCCACTGTAATGAAGTCATCCAC
>JAVJGH010000050.1:14980496-14991491 GCA_035590175.1 Aviceda leuphotes
AAAAAGACTATTGACTGTGTAGTTCTCTTTCTGGACTGTCTCTAGTCTTTTTGAAACTATTGCTTCTATTATGTGTGTGTGAAAACGTTTCATTTCAATGGAAAAACTGTCATAAAAAGTAAGAGTAATAGAAACGCTTATATAATCATTTAATTTTCAGTAGGCTGCTCTACATACAAATATTCTGCACTTCTGCCTGAGAAGCAGCTTTAAACCTGGTCTTTGGGGTTTTTATCATTTTCAAATTATTACCAAATTGAATATGGGGAGAAAAAAAATCTGACAGCCAGACCTACAAACTCACCTTATAATGACAGAAAAAAAAGCTTAATTCTCTTCTGACATACTCACATGCAAGTCAGAATATTTCTGTCCTATCTCACTGTTTGAATATTACGGTCTTACTGATCCTTCAGCAGTCCAGTGGCATTCAAACTATGCCTTCATGTGGGATTTACATGACTCAATTGTTTTGGTAAAGCTTGTAGCAACATAACTGGTTATCCCTGTATTTGAAGTTTAATAATCTATGTTATTTTTTATATATGTTATTTTATCACTATTACGAACATGCTTTTGAATACATGCAGGTTGTATGCATGAGTAATAAAGCAGTATTTCTGCAAAGTCAATTTTCAGAAAAGAAACTGCTTCAAGGCCATATTACACATGCAGTATGTATAATCAATTGTAATCAGTCATAATCAATCATACATAATCAGGAGAATCTGTAGATAATGTATCACTCAAGAAATTTCATCTTAGTTTTTCATCACTTTGTATTTGGAGAGCATGTTGAGATTCTTTGCTCTCTCTCAGGAAATTCTACTATCTCAGGTATTCCTGCTTAATATTTTGCTTGAGACACTTAGAAACACATTTGCTAAATTCTCAGACATATTTCACCATTATCTTAAGTACTCGGTGCTAACAGAAGCATAAAATAACATACTGCAAACATGGAATTTTCAAGACACGCTTAAACTTAAGCCAGTACTCAGGTCTGCAAAACTTTAATTTCTGCCTCATTTTAGCCACTCTACAGTCTCTGTCTGACTATATAGCAATGCCATTATTTCACATTCTGGCTCAAAGTCATTGTATGAAGTATGAATTACAGCCTGCCACCAAAAAGAGCAGTACCTCACTAAAGGCTCAATACCCTGCATGCCCTTGCTCTGGCACTTTATGCTCATTTTTCCAAGCATCAAACTGTTTTGGTGGTGGTGTTTTTTAGCCAGATAAACGCCTGGATCTACCCCACAAGAAGAGATTTGTTTCAAAACCTAGGCTACAGGAACTTGCAGCTTATAGAAAAGAAAGCATCACCTGTTCCAGCAGCACACTTCACCTACTTCAAGTTAAAGTGAGGGGAAAACTGCAAGTTTAAGCATAATTTTATTCCGAGGCATAAAAATACCACTTTATTTTGAACCTTGTGGTTTTATCTGAAAGAATCAAAACAAGTTGTTTCCGCTATTGATCCAAGAAGAATTCAAACAAATGTACACAGGGCTTAACATATATTAGATCACTGGCCCATACACTAAATGTCCAAATAAAAGCAAGGTTTGGTGGCAGAATACTCCAGGCACACACCTCAGCAAACTGACAAATAAAAACATCTTTGAGAATACTATTATTTTTTGTCCAAATTTCTTGTTCAGAGCTTTCCTTCTATGACTGCTTATCAATTTATGTAACATACAGCAGCTTTAAGTCTCTTGCATAAAAGCTGTAATTATTAGGAACTAATCAATATGCTAATTAAAAACCAAGCCATTCTAAAGTATGACCTCAATTTGCACATCTTCAGGCATTCATTTAAGCAGTCGCAACACATAATGACGAAACATCTCCTGTTTTCCCCAACATTAGCAGATCACAATCCAGTGAGACAAGTATGAAAATCTTAGTGACACCAATTGCTCCCAGTTGATTTATTTCATATTTATGCCCAGGTTAGGCAATCTTATTGTAGCAGCCTTAGTATCAAATTGGATGGACACATAAACAAGACACAGAAAGTAGATGTTGAATACCTCAGGGAAGGTACTGTTGGTAAAGGAGTGAACAGGATTCAGTAAGATTCCAATTTCTATTTGAAGTTTGAAGAGCTTATCCAGACTAAATCTCCCTGTAATTATCAACAATCTTCAAAAACTTTCATGAAAGTACATCTCTTTGACAAACAAAAGAGGGGAGATTTTTTTATGCTTCTGTTTACTAATCCTCTTGGCAATCCTGCCTACTAATTACTATGATCTCGTATCATGTTATGGTTCTCTGCCTTTTAAAAACTGGACACAGCCATTTCCTTCAAGCAGAATGTCACGAATCTCCCAATAGCAGTATTATCTTAATTTTAGGTGCAGCAGTTTAGCTCTGGTTTACCTGCACTTGTACACTGACCTACTTTGTTATTAGAACTTTTAGGGGAATAAAAAGCCCCAGAGCTGAAACCAAGAATCTAGCTGGTAGCCAGATTCTCCATCCTTCCAACTTTGCAACTTATGAAGTAAATAAAAAGAGGCAAGACGGAACCTCATCAGCACTCACGAACAATATATTATCTTTTCCCTATCCTCAAAAAAATCTAAGCATTAATAGTTGTAATCAAACAGCTCATGGTTATCATCCTTCTGCCCTTTCTCCCACAAACTGGTACCTTGTTGCTCCATATTTCACCTCCCACCCCCGTCCTCCTGTGCCATACCCTTGCAGAAGGACTGCAGAGGGAACACAGCACCTTTTTGGGGTGCTGCTATGCAAGGTCTTGGCTTCCATCTGCCTTCTGCAAAACTAAGAACGGAGACTGTGTGGCTCTTCCAAGCTCAGTTTATATCAGCTGAAGAGAAAAAATTATCTTGGCCTATTTTCTTGCTGTTTCCTAACACAGAAATGTATATACACATACCTAATTCTCAGACAGAGGAGACATTTCAAAGTACTTTCTAAAACGGACTAAATGGATTCAGCACTTACACACAAACCACCACCAGGCAAAGGCAACAGAGGGAAACATTTCCCATAAGAAAGTCCCTTTTAACATCAGCTTATCAAAACAAGGTAAGTAAAAAATAAATTGAAGATCAAATAGTAATTTGGCAGGGTACTACTCTGAATGGAGAGTATCACTCTTCAATTATGTGCACTTCCATTGCAAATCTAGGCTACAAATGTATTACAAACAGCTTAAAATATCTGGAAACAGCCTCAAAAGTTTCAGATTTATTATGCAAATGAATATATGAGGATAATGCTCTCTCACTAACATACTTCAAGGACTTAATTCCTAAAACCTATTTTCTGGAAATACTGTATTTAGAGAGGGCCACCTAAAGCTACAGTAACACCACCACATGTCTCAGAGTAGTAGTCCTTTAGGTGAAGGTCTTCGTTATGGACACTCAACATTTTAAAGTCAGTCAACTTTGAAAGCATTCCTTGCAGAATCTCTTTTATAGTGATACCCCTTTGTATTTTCTCCCTCTATTCACAGCAAAAACTTGAATGAAGAAAATCCAGACTTTCTATCAAGTAAAATTAGTGTCCCAAACCCATTCCTATTTTGGGTTCATCTTTTATGTACTATGTCTATCGATGAAGACAAATCAAAATGCTCTGAAAGTCTGGTGCTCTCACCAAAGTTTTCCACATATTACTTGCACTTCCTTGAAGCATGGCCTAATCTCCATTTCTGGTCCCATATTTGTCTTACAGGCTCTCTTCCCTCAGAGGTATTGTCTTTCTGAATTCAGCATAACATGAATTAATCTGTATGGCCTTCCAGTGAAATCCATGCAGTAACTCTACATTGCTGTAAGAAGGCCTAACACAGGACATGAGCTTACAGAGTGACATTAAAATAACTAAAATTTTGCAGTAAATGACTCCAAACTATCTGAAAATATCAATAAATGGTAATGATATGGCTCAGGTTCAGTGGAAGTAAAGTGCAGAAGACAAAACATGACATCATTACCCTTTCTGTTAAAAAACACGAAAGAAATGTTCTTTGCCAAGTGTTAGTCTCATATTACATTGTCAGTAATTCAGAAATTTTATTCTGTGGCAAAAGATCTGGTTTTCCCATAGAGACAAGCTTAAATACTACATACAGGGTTTTTCACTTACAAATTAGAAAAACTGATGCCTACAAGCTCATAAAGCTCTGCAAAAGTAATCAGCAAGAATCCATTATCAAAACCCAGGACAATACTCCAACTCCCAGATTCTGAGAATATCTACAAATAAGGCAAAATATTTTACAAAACAAACAGGTAAAAATATTCGTGCTGTGTGTGCATGCATATGGGGCAAAAAGCTCCAACAGTATCACACAAAAACCCACAACTTTGCTGTGTTCCAAGTCAAATCAGTGTGCTCTTGCTTTTCCAACTCAGATAAAGGTGAGACTATTTTAGCTAAAGAAGCCAACATTTATTACTAAAAGTACCTTTTGCTTGCAGTCAAAAATATGTTCTGTTACAGTAGTTTAATCTTTAACTAATTTATTTCAAGTGAGTAAGTTTCTTTGAATTTTTGCTTCCAAAGCAATCTGTCTTCCATCAATGAGAATCTGTCCAAATTATTAAAATAAAAAGGTTTTCAAAGCAATGATGTTCCTTACTTCCTTCGTTTATATTTGACTTCAGGCTTATTTAATATGCTCCCATGTAGATAAAAGTAGCACAATTTTGTTTTCATGCTGGGTGGCCAAAAGGTTAAACGTCAAGTTCCCAGTGTGGGAAAATCCCAAAGTAGACAAAATTGTTTTGATGCTTACTGAAGTTATATTTCTAGCAGACTACTTAGATGTAGTACAGCCAACAATTCTGTTAGCTGATCCCGCTTCACTGAGATAAGGACATTATTATATTAAAATATTTACAAGCATAGGAAGCTGGATTGTGTTTAAAACACTGTAAAAAGTGCCCTGTTCAAATACAATTTTGTTACAGGAAATCCTTGGGGTAACAATGTTTACCTGTGAGCACAGCTATTCCACAAATCCTCCAAAATAAGTATTACAGTAAAATATTCTCCAACAGTCCTTGTTAAATTAGTTTCACATGGAAGTCAGTTAACCTCTAGCAGTTCTTCAAGAAGCTTTAGTCAGTGTGTATATCTTTCTAGATATGTCCATATGCTTCACTGTATGCAAGACTAAAACATACTACTAGCTGGATCTGTCTCTCCCAAACACGTATCATCCTTTTTTAACATCCTGAAGAACACAGAATTAATGCTGAGAGGTAAACCTTTCTTTTCCTTCAGCAGGCTGGCAAGCCTTCTCAGGATCCTTCTCAGGATCATGACAGTTGAGGAGCTTCAGATGTCATCAGCCGAAGAGCAAACCATCTTCCTACATTTGGCAATTGACCTATGACATGAAATGCACAATGCTTATGAAGAAACGTTAGCTACAAGTGGTTCTTGTAAAAAAGATGCTTTATGCATCTCTTGGAATGGCATCCTCTTTGAGCAGGCAAGAGTCTCCTCCCTAGGGCAGTTTGTCTTACTTTTGGAGTTAAAGTCTTGTTCTTAATTTCACAGAGATGGAAATAGATGATGTAATCGACTTAGAAATGTGCTGCTACAAATAAACTTGACCTTTTGAGTATTTTCACAAAGAGAGAGTTTGACAGTACTGCTGAGGTATTAGGAAAAAAACCTCTGGAAACATGCGAAGTATGCAGCTTCCTTCTCCTGGAAATGAGTGTGCCTTCAAGAAATGTCACAAAGTACATATTCTGTGTCTGCCTTTCCTTGCCGCCTTTTATTTCCTAAATCACCTCTGAAGGAATTGATTCTCAGGGAATATTTTATAACAATAAATAGAGACCTGGAGCTCCCTACCTTTACACAATGACAACATGATTACAGAAGAGACCTTTTTGGAGTGCAAAGAGACACCACTGGTATTTCCAAGACCATTTTAATAAGCTTTACATATGACACTGGAATTTTGGAAGTAAGGGGCACGGAAGCAAGGAACTAGAAGACAAATATTAATTCCTCAGAGAAATTCTGACACTGGGTTATCTTTTTCTAAAACTGTTATTATTTCTCTGAAAAAAACATGATGCACAGCTGTTCCGACAAGGTAGATACTTCATAGGCAGTACGTTGGATCAGGGCTCTTCTTGGTCACTACTCTTCTCAGTTGTCAGTACAGAGAATCTGTATCAAAATAACAGTTCTTTCAAAGAGTTTCCTGCTCTGTATAAGCAGACTTTAAAGGAGCTAGACTTTAAAGGAGCTGTCTGTTAGAAGAGCTCTCCCACCCTTCACCAAAACCTTCACATACAAAACCAGCAGCTCTGAGTGCAGAATTTTACTTTGTTTCCAAAATGTTATGTGACAACCACCCTGGAATTAACACTGTTGCTTTATTATAGCATCTAAGATTCTGCTCCAGCTGATCACATATAAACCACTGGTCCTCAGGAGTGGAATTATTCTCAGAAAACATCCGGGAAAAGGGAATCCTGTCGGGAGCTTAGTTTCATGCTGCTTCTGTAACAAATCTTACTCTCTACCAGAATACCTCCACTGATATGCTTGGTCAAGCACTTTTTTTGTACTGACCATATGAGATTTGTCTGTTCAAAAAGTCTGCCACACCACTGACCCCATGTTGGTGACACATATCATAGCTTACTTGATTTCTAGCAAACGGTATCTTACTCACTCACCTGTCCATAAATTCACAAATCTGTTGCTCATCACATTTCATACTGTAAGAGTTTCATAGAACAGGGAGAAAGATCTGCAGACCATTCTGACAGTCTGTTTCTCTAGGAGACTAAAACATAGCTTTTTTCAGCTACTCTCAAATGATGTACCTCATTTCTGAACTGGCCAAGAATAGGAAAGTGTCCCATCAACATCTGTGTAATCATCAGTGTTAGTCCTGGAATCTAAAAGCCCATTTCAAATTTATTGGTTCCATAAATACTAATGCATCAGTAAATACTAAATGAAAGCAGTAGGACACAGCAACTAATTATCAAAGTATATATGATAATTTTATATTCTTATATATTCCATCACTACTGCCAAGCATTATTTGGACTCTAATAAAATCTGAAGAAAAGTAACCTGTAGGGATACTAACTGGGCCCAGCGCCCAGCACAACTCTCAAGATACTTCCATAGGCCATATGAGCAGGCCACGTGAACATTATCTGGAAGCAGGTGACCTGCAAGAAGAAAGCTGTTTGTTGAAAGTCGAGACGTAAACTAGGTCAACCCCCTTTTTTAGTATTTAGGGGGACCAGAAACCTATTCTGCTGTCTGATGGAGCTGCCTAGATGAAACAAGAAGGCCATTCCACTTACTATACTTTTACAAAAACCCACCTCAAGAAATAAGAAAGCCATGTGGGAATTCAAGACTAGATATGTGTACTGGTTTTGGCTGGGATAGTTAACTTTCTTCACAGTAGCTGGTATGGTGCTATGTTTTGGATTTGTGACCAAAACAGTGTTGATAACACAGGGATGTTTCAGCTGTTGCGGAGCAGTGCTAGCACAGTGACAACACTTGTCCTGCTTCTCACATTGTCCCACCAGCAAGTAGGCTGGGGGTGTACAAGAAATTGGGAGGGGACACAGCTGGGATACCTGACCAAAGGGATATCCCATAACATCCAATATAATGCTCAGCAATAAAAGCTTCAGGGAAAAAGGAGGAAGCCGTGGGGGACATCCAGAGTGATGGTGTTTGTCTTCCCAAGTCACCATTATGCGTGCTGGAGCCCTGCTTTGCTGGAGATGGCTGAACACCTGCCTGCCCATGGGAAGTAGTGAATGAATTCCTTGTTTTGCTTTGATTGCTCACACGGCTTTTGCTTCACCCGTTAAACTGTCTTTATCTCAACCCACGAGTTTTCTCACTCGCACCCTTCCAATTCTCTCCCCCAGCTCACTGCGGGGGGGGAGCGAGCGAGCAGCTGGGTGGGGATGGGTGGTGGCTGCTGGCCAGGGTTAAACCCCAACAATATGGATGAGACAGCCATAGCTATCTTGAATACTCTTGAACACCTTGAATATCTGAATACTTTACATTGTGATACTGTTTTCAGTTATGAACTTACTACACGTTAACCATTAAAAATGAAATTATCCATCATCAAATAATGTTTCAGAATGGAATTTTTTGAATGGAACAAAAAACTATGGGAGGAGATAGACTTCGTTTTGCCTATGTTAGAACATATTTACATTTTTTAAGAATATCTAGCAATTCTACATTTTAAAGGAAAGGATTTCAGGTTTTGCAAGGGCTGGTCACTTTAGTGTCAGGTTTTCTTTAGTGGTTGTTTCATTAAGAAGTTAGTTATGAGCCTATGCAACCCCCCACCCCAAAATACTCATTTTGTTAGCTAAGTCTGCCAAAATTTCAACCTGCTAAGTGGTTATTCCAGGTCAGAGCCCCAGGGGTGATGTAAGAAACATTCAGTGTAACTGCCTCTACCAGCTGCTATAGGTTGCTAGAGGAAGACATTGAGAGCAGAGACACCACCTGCTTCTTGCTTCCAATGATCCAAGCAAACAGCATCTGGGAAAAGCATCCTGCTGGAGGGAAGATTAAGGAAGAAGCATGCAAATGGAAATATTAGAAAAATTCGGATTGGATGGAAGGAGAAAAAAGATGATGTTGGATGATTTGCTTTGGTGGAATGAAAAGCAGACTGAGACTGGAAATGAAATGGGGAGCTAGGGAAATAGGAAAGTGGGGGAAGGACAAACCTAGAAGGCCCAGAAAACAGTGTCAGGCTTTGTGCATCAGCAATAAAGGAGAAACGTCTTTTGACTCCTCCTTGACCTTCCAAAAGCTGCTGGAGAGGATCCCAAGATACTTGAGCCTTGTCATTCTTTGTTGGTCAAATACACGACAGAAACATAAAAACCTCCTAGGAAAATGTGCCTCACATTTCCATCAAACTCATCTATACAGAAACTGCAGGTTATCATTCTCCAGCCATTACTCTAAACACACTCTGCAGGAGATTCAAGAGCTCCAACCTTGGTCCTAATTACACTGACACTTACGTGACTTTTCAAGACAGAATTTTCTACTTCAAACGTTATTATGGTTTTTAAACTGTTAAACACTACTAAGGTTGTAAGCTCAACACTTAAAACTAGGAAGTACAAAAGTTATTGTCACTTGGGTGACATTAATTCAGTCTTCTAATAATGGGCATTACAATACAATATAACTGCAGAATACCATGAATACCATTCAATGCAATTTCAACACAGTATTTGCATCCTTTTTTTCCCCAGAAGACACTTCTGGAGGTGTTTTAGAAACCTGTAATGAAAGAGTTGGCACTCATCATAGGTCTAGAGGGCAATCACAAATGGAGTATAGACTGCTGTCATGGTCAAACTATTCTTGGTAGTTCACCAGCTAGATCCCGCATCAAACTATGGTACTTCCCACAAGCCCTTCCGCAGCATGACAGTCAATAATAGAAAAAGCACAGGAACCCACTACCTCAGACTAAAAATTCCACAGCTATTTGATGCTCATTTTTGGAAGGCCTCAACTGAAAGGATATTTTTTCAGCAACACTGAGTGCTCAGATCTGCAGTTTGAAATCAATGAGACCACTTGTTCAAAAATAAAAAATTGCAACATAAAGCTAGTATTCTGAGATGTCAGTCTGTGCATTTAGTCTGGCCACACATACTAAGTAGACATATTTCAAGTTAATCTTTTGAATTTTCTGCTATGCAGATGGAAAATCTAATTAATTAGAGCCCTTTTCCACATAGGAGCATAGTGTTTCAAAACTATAGAGCTTCAAAAAATAGCCTGTGTATACACAGAAGATACATTTTATAAATTTTTTTTTATTTTACTTTGATTCAAATATAACCTTAATTCTGACTTTGCAACCTCAATGCTTTCATAGTGACATGTGTGAAAATTCATCATTACACATCACACTAAACTTATTGACTTTTCAAGGGTGCAGCAGAATTTCCCTTGAAAAGAAGACTGAGAATTAAGACCGGCTAAGTAAAACAATGTAAAGTTCTGTCAAATCAAAACAGGATGAAAGGCTGAAAGAGTTTGTCTTTGGTCCTCTGTGCCATAGTAACACACTCAAGACAACAAGTACATGAATTATCAAAAATACCTGGCTCAACTTCCCATCATAAAGGATGCTGCCAACAGAATCTGCCTTTCGGCTAACAACTCAGGGCAAGGGGGCTAACAACATTCATACTTAAGCCCAAGGTCTCCATTGCAAAAACGTAGATCCTCTTCCCAAACATATAAGATAAACTTGATCTAGAAAGCAGGCTGTTTGCACCACTGATTTCCAGTCTTAGCAGATACCATACTGACAAACCGCCTAATCACGGCTCTTGATGTTTTTAAAAATACCTAATTTTTTAATGAAAAACACCCTATCGTTGCCATACGTTACGTATGGCACGGTACAGTAGTTTCTCCCTGTCACAGGAACCTTCATTTTCCAGGTCCACGTCAACTGTTTTTTGTTACCCGTGGTTAGTGGACCAATGTTTTCTCCGAATTAATCCAACTGAACCGCTACTTACTTGCACCAAGTGCCACGCTATCACTTCTTACAAAGCTCTGCATAAGCCTCTCACTCTACAGAAAATATTCTATTAAAAAGCTAACTGTCCCAAACGCAAAGAAGACGAGCACAGGTTTTGCGCTATCAGCAGCGGTTCCATCGGCGAAATAACATTTTCTATCAAAGACAGGTTTGGTTAGGACAGCTCCGCAGACGAACCGCGGAGGAAGATGCACCCAGTCCCCATTCCGAGGCGCAGCCAAGGCCGCTGCCCACCGCGACGCTTCAGCCCCAGCTCTTCCCTCCTGATGGAGGACGGGCGACGAGCTCCTGCCTCTGCCCTCCTCTCCCGGGGAAACCCGCCCGCGCAGGCGGCCTCGCCTCAGCCCCGCCGCCGGCTCCGCGCAGGGTCACCTCTACGCGAC
>JAVJGH010000050.1:14999156-15010630 GCA_035590175.1 Aviceda leuphotes
GGGTGGGCAGCCGGCCGGGTTGCGTCCGTCCGCGCTGCCCGCGGCGGAGCTTCTCCGGGCTTTGCGGAGTCACGGAGACCCCGGGCTGGGGGTGCGCCGGCCCGCCGGCTGCCCTAGGCCGCCTCGTTTGGCGGGGCAGAGGGCTGGAGCGAGCGGGGCCTCAGCCGCCGCTGTGCTCGAACACTTGAACCGCCTCGCAGTCGGCTTCCTCCGTCCGTGAAGCGAAAGGAGGCGAAGGCGACCCCCGAACGTAGATGTTTCCTGCGGTGGAAGAGCAAATCCTAAATAGTAGTTGCAGCGACTGGGCAGCTGAACGACCGTGCTGTTGACAGCTACACGCGAGGGGTTTTTTTGGTGTGTATTGATTTAGCAGTCGTAAAAAGATGATTAAAGGGTTTCCTATCATCCTCCCCATAGTCAAAACAATCCGCTGGAATGGCTCTTAATTGCTTTTATAACACATGGATGTTTTCAGAAGTAAAAGAGCAGTAGTCAAACAGACAGTTCTTCTCAGAAGGAAGATTTCCTACAGCGTGTAAACATGAAATAAATCTTTGCTTTAGAAGAAAAAAAAGTTAGCCCCAGATCAAACATTTACTGGGCTTTTTAGAAATGTTCTTCCTTTATTCTACCGCTATTCTCGGCAGGTTTGTCTGATGTGGTTGCTTTGTGGGTTGAATCACCTGCTTATTATAGTTTTGAAAAAGGGTGGCTTTGAAAATGATACCAGAAAGACAAAATACCTCGACCTCTTTCTGTGGGACTTTGTGCTTTAGGA
Source organism: Aviceda leuphotes (assembly GCA_035590175.1). Classification (NCBI taxonomy): domain Eukaryota; kingdom Metazoa; phylum Chordata; class Aves; order Accipitriformes; family Accipitridae; genus Aviceda; species Aviceda leuphotes. The sequence continues at coordinate 14,999,935 of JAVJGH010000050.1, forward strand.
ACTGGAAAACTAGGATGATTTACACGCAATGGAGTTTTTAATGCTTACTCTTTGTAAAGGGTTTGTTTTCTTTGCTGCTTGGTAATATAAATAAGAAACATGCCAAAGCTCAATTAAAATTCAAAACATTTTAAATTACTGTATAGACCAGACAGTCCATCAATCTGAGAGTGAAAAATGGTCCTGAATGAAAAAGTGATCATAAATGCAGCAAATAGATAAAAAGTGATAATCAAAATCAAATGCACTATTTAAAACCACTTACCTTAGATTCAGACTTTTTTTTAATGTTTTGTGGTTTTGCTGCCGCAGAGCAAAATCTTAGGTATGACTCTAGAACAACTTCTTTTTGAGGCTTTGTTTACATTGTTAACAACTTCCAAAAAGCCAGTTCACACGTTCCCTTTCTTTCATGTTTTGTATGTACTGTAATCTGTGCATATCAATTGGTTAAATATGTTGGCATACCCTTACCAAATTCAGGCTTCAAATAGTGCCTCATCTCCCAAATACTTTATATTATTAATATATATTACATTTTTGGGCAAATGTAATATAAATAATGCTATAACCCAAACATTAGCAAATAAGCAGCATATTTCATGCACATAAAAAGCCTGCACTGAAGACAGCAAGTTGTGTCAAGAGATGTGGGCCCATATGCTAGATAAGATGTCTGGCAAATATTTTTTTTTTCCTCTGGGTATGTTCTGTTATATAAAATTCCCATCTGTACTTTGATATCCATTCAAATGATCTAATAATGCATGTGTTTTTTTAAGATAATGCTATAGAGAAAGTAAAATATATTTTCAGGTAATTCAAACCTACCTTCCAATGTTTGAGTAGGCAGTTTAGCAAATAGTGTCTAATCACTATAGATTCCAACTGCATAGTACTGAAGGCTTTAGCCTCCACACTGAATAAAATCCTTTCATATTCAACATTAGAAAAAAAGATTCTTAAATGGTGTAGGTTTCTTGTTCCTAGATGAGGTTTCTCAGATGGCTTTCCTGTGAATGTTGTATACATTTCCATATAGAATCTGAAATTTCAGAGAAACTAGGCCACATTTATTGCAATACGTACATTTTCTACTTCTTGTCAGCTGCATTTTGGATGCTATGTGTTGTATGCTTACAAGTTGAATTAAAGCAATCTCTTTTTTTTCAGGTATCCTTGAATTCATCAGTGTGGCAGTGGGACTGGTCAGTATTAGAGGCGTGGACAGTGGCCTCTACCTTGGAATGAATGAGAAGGGAGAACTCTATGGCTCTGTAAGTACTGCTTTCATGTCAGCTCATACATGTTGTGGTTTTGATTCACTTCTTAGCACTATGCAAACCCCTCAAGTAGCTAGCTGAGGTCATCTTAGCTTTCAAAACACTAACATATTTTCCTGTTGAAATGTATATTTTTCAAGTATACAGGATAGCCTCAGATACTAAAAATTCAATGGGAAAAGTTTCTCTGTCCTAGATGAAGAGAACTGGAAAGAAACACTCCTCTTGAATTACGACAAAAATAGCTAAATTAAACCAGCTATTCAAACAGCATCTAAGTTGCCTGCTCTCTAATTTTCTTTTTATCAATACTGCAAATGTATCATGGTGCATACTCTATCATCAAAAACATTGAATGCGACTCGAAAAAAGTGAAAAGGATAGTTATGAAACAAATAAATAACAATTAGTATAGTACCCTGAGCTTGTGTATAGTCCAATGCTCCTTTACAAATCAGCAGGTGTTACTTCCAGGTACCAGCTTTTTAACATAAAAACATTCTTCCAAATGCTGGGAAAAAGGATAATACCATATGTCACAGCTGGGTACCGCTGTTATTTGAAAAATCTGAATGGTGCAAGAGTACCTGCAGTATCTGTAGATCCCAACTAGATATTTGCATTTAAGAATGAAAATAAGCTTGTACTCATTACAGTTGAGTTGTATCTGTTGAATAACTTCAACATATGACTGTAAAAATATATTTTTTTATTTTTTCCAATACTATCAGGGTAATAGTCTTAAACTCTTCTCCTTTCAAGTCTTAAAAAATCTTGAGATAAAATATTCTGTCTCTTCAGTTCCTTTGGTCGTGGTTAGTCCTGTTTAAAACATGAGATGTGACGTACACCACAAAAAACACAAGGAAATGCATTCCTGATCTGTTACATTGCACCTGAGTCCTTCTACCATATCTCCTTTCTAGAATGGTAGCTACCCTAAGACAGAAGCCTACATAATGTAGTTCCTGTAGGTCAGGTGAAGTTTAGTTAAATCATAAATAAGTAATGCCTTCTTAGAAAGAAAGTTACCTAATTCGTATTTAAATCCAAAATTGTATACGTACAGGTCTGGTTTTCAAAAGAATAAAGGTTAAAGTAGGCTTCCAAACTCAGTGTCACGTCTACATAATCTTCTTGGGTTTGATTTGTTGACAGTTAAATGAACAGTAAGGCTGCACAAAACCTAAAACGTTTTCTTTATTTTTATCATCTTTTTTTCATGTGTGTTCAGATATCTAGAGACAGCTTAACTTATTTTTCTTCCCTGTTTCTTTCTGTAGGAGAAACTAACTTCTGAATGCATCTTCAGGGAGCAGTTTGAGGAAAACTGGTACAACACTTACTCGTCCAATGTGTACAAACATGGAGATTCGGGGCGGCGGTACTTCGTAGCACTTAACAAAGATGGTACTCCCAGAGATGGGGCAAGGTCCAAAAGACACCAGAAATTCACACATTTCTTGCCCCGGCCCGTGGATCCTGAAAGAGTTCCAGAACTGTACAAAGATGTATTAGGATACAGCTGAGAAAACAGGCAACTTTGGAAAAAAACCCCATACTGGAGCCGTTGCCCTTGCTTTCATGGCAATCCCAGCATAAGGAACCCGCAGAGGTCTAGGATGCTGGATTAGAAGAAGCTACTTTGTGATAGGCAAGCCTCTGTTTTCTAACCTTTGGATTTAGGAGACAAAGCCTTAAAGCTGAGAGTGGACCAGCCTCCTTCAAACTCGCTGAACTGTTTGGTAGCCAGTAACCAGAGGGAAGTTGGAGTGTGACTTTTTTAAAAATAACAAACTCTTGTCAGTTTTGTCTGGATTACCTGTGGTCCATAAATTAGCAAAGAACTACCTACATCATGTGGATGAGACAACAACTGGAAGAAATAGAAAGAAATGAACTGTAAAATAGTAATAAATCCTGAGAACTGTATATGAAGTTTTAGTGGCTCCGCTTTAGTGACGGACCTTAGATGTCAATGCATCATAGTCAGAGCTGGAACTTTTCTTCAGGATGGACCTATTTATACATTTCCAGATAGCAAATATTTATTTTATATATTTATTTATTAAAGAGTTTATTTTTTACTGGGATATGAAGAGAATACAAGCCCCTAACCCCAATGAGAAATCATTTACAGTGCCAATATTTGCTCTGTGTAGTGTCATCATACAGAAATGGCATTACATTGCAATGTATCGAAAACCTGAACATTCATATTTCGTGTTTCAGATAAGGTTATATTTTATGCACATACCATTGCCTTGTGACTATCCTTATTTTGGAAAGAATGTTTAATTTTTATTTTTTTTTTTTACCTATGAGAGTGCCTTACAGATCTGTATTGAATTCAAATGCACATTTAAAAAGGGAATTAAACATTATTTCACTTTATTGGGTTTACTGTCATTTTTAAATTGAGAGTGTCTTAGCACACTACGTGTAATGTTTCAAACCTGTAACAATTGTGAAGTGTACTGCAGTTACCTTGAAAGAAAAAGTAGTATGAGCTCTTGAAATCCTGATTCAGATCACAACATGCTTGATGGTTTTTTTTGCCAAATGGTTCCTACTGACTTTACTAATACACAAATAACTATTCTCTGTATTACTTGAAATTTTCATGTAAGATTCTCATCACTATATAAGATTTTTGAATTATAAATCCTATCAATATGTTTAAGGTGAACCAGTGTCAGAGTAAGAAGTTTCTGATGTTGCTGAATGAAAAGCTTCTGTGAGTGGAGGTTGTTTCTCCACTGAGTACAGAGGAGCCTAAGGAGGCTACTTTCTTATCTTAATTCCTCCTTTAGGGAATAATCTCAGCATAAGTTTTTGTGTGAAGACTGTCAGGAAAAAGATGAGCTATGTCTCTATGCTAGTTACAGCTATACAACAGGTACATCGCACTAATTTAATTTACACTGATTTAATTAATGACTGTCAGTTTTGAAGCACAAATGGATCTGCCTATTGACTAACAGGGAAGTAAGTCTCTGCTCTACGTAAGAATACTAAGGTTTAATGACAGACCTTATATGATTTAGACCTAAACCTGCTGAAGCTTGCTGTCAGATGATTCCCATCTCCACAGGGAAGGCTGCTCCAGGAAAAGGAGTGCAGGAAAGGCAGTCCAGGAGAGGGCAGCGGTATTTATGCTGTGCCAGAGGTGGTCTCATGCTTCAGGTGCCAACGCTCCCAGTGGGCTCCAGCTCAAGGCAACTCATTTGAGTTCAGTTTTGTGGAAGCATACGGTTCAAGTCCTGCATGTGCATCATTTATTATCAAATCAAGGTATTGGTGAAAAACATTTTCCAGTATATAATACACTTGCTAGAGCCATCACTGGACCAGAACCTCTTCCAATCTATAATGAGAAATGGATGAGCATAGATTACTGATGGACGGTGGACAAAATAATTTTATTTTCTGCCAAATAGAAATTGAATGCAGATACACAAAAAGGTGTTTCAGCAGTTTGTGGCTAGCAATAGGTAACTTAATAAGGTTAAAGGCTTCGTTAAAATTTTCTGAAAAACAGGCAGTGGAAGATCTACGGTATACTGAATGCAGTTTAGTCAAATAATATTGTAATGCACTTCAGCTTACCACAAAATGATTTAATGGGTGACGCTGAGTCCCATTAGTAACAGGTCAATAACCAAAGACAAAAGTATATGCTTTAAATAGCATTTTTTTTCCTCTACATGTTGAAATGTAATCTGTTCCCCATAAGTTGTACAAAAAAAACTGTGGCTGCTGCTCAGGACATAATTGCCATGCTTTTCTGGCAAACACAGTGTTTAAATCATATCAATAAAAGAGTTCTCTCTCTTTGGATTAGCAGTTTACTGTTAGTCCAACTACCTCAAAAGTACTTTGAAGATGGCAAGGGCTGTAATCATCCTTGTTATTATTATTGTGCATCTTTTTTCACAGATATGATACAGTCCAGAATAGTAACTGAGGGATAGCTTTAGGTGGTGAATAATCATCTGAAACTTCTGGATCCAAACACCTAGCCAACATATATATGAAGAAGAAGAGTGATACATGCTTGTAATTTCCTTGCCCCATTCCCATTTTGGATATAAGCCAGTAATCCTTGAACAAAATGTAGTGGAGCAGGTATGGTGGTGATGAATGACTGTACAAAACCTCCAGAGCATTCAAAAGCTGCCACAGCCTCCTTTTTCAGTTCTGGTGTATTGCAATTGAAGAAAGATATTGCGCTTTCCCTTTTAATTTTGCTTGCAGCATCTATTTGCTCTCTGTGACATTCTGTCCATCACGATGTTCAGATGCAGTTAATGTTTTTCTAGTTTGAAAATGGTGGATGCAAAAGCAACACCTCAGAATAGCTATTTTCATATGTCATTACACCAACAGCTTTACTTGTCAGTGGTTGGGGTTTTTTGTGTGGTTTTCACTCCCACTTCAGAAAGCCCAACTGGATACAGAGAGAGAGGTTGGTTTTATTTAACCAGTAGAATTAATGATCTAGTTTACCACTCACTACATTTTGCATAACCCTATCAATTTGAAAGCTGTGGGCTGCTCTAAAGTCATGAAGAGGGTAATCTGAAGGAGGTGACATTGTTCGAGGTTCAGAGGAAATCTCTGAAGGCAGAGAAAATGTCATGTCTTGAAATAAATCCCTGCATGACTGGCTGCCCTATTTCTGCCTTTCCTTTTTTCCAGGGTAGTTATGCAGTTTGCATAGCAGGTGCATCTCCGCTTTCTGCTTCCCACTGATTCTTCTAGTAGCTGTGAAACTTGGCCCTTTGATCTCAGAGCTGGCTGGAAATTGAGTGCTCCATGCCAGTTCTGTATTTCTTCACATATTTTGTTTTCTGCTGCTCTCTTTTCCAGATTGTGTCAGAAATAATGTACTAGCCATACAGGAGACTTTCTGAAATCCAGGAGTAACTTTGGCTTCTAAGCATATCTGAAGTGAAATTGTTACTTTTATTAATCTTTGTGCTCTTGGTCAGAATGCAGAAGGTAGCATTTTTAACAGTCTTCTGTAGAAGTCTTCCAGCTGTAATAGTTACAGGATATAGGAGAACAAAAGTGTCTCTGGAAATGGGTATTTTTTATTAGATGAGCCGATATAATCAGAAAAAGTGGACAGCTAGTCTAAAAGGCACACAGTCCTTTCATTGGTCCGAACCATTTAAGTTTGCACGGAGCAGTTTGGTCCTGTCCATATCTTCCTGTTTTCTGTCATAAGCTTATTGATGTTATCTTTCATGCTCAGGTGTGACATCCAGCTTCACTGATTCTAGCTGAAAGTTCAAATCATTGATATGGCCATGCACTCTGGTAGCACACCAGGGTTTTGCAGAATTTACTTTCTGGTATGTGAGAGTAATTTAACAAGTACATTTTCATAATAGCTTTCATTTCCAGCTATTTTCATTTCTTCATGTGCTTTGTTAACTCTCTTTTTCATAGCCATCCAATCTTACTTCAGTAACTTTGTGAAATTTTACTTAAACATAGTCTTTACCAGCAGCTATATGATTTTTTTTTTTCCAGTTTGTGTAATCATGCTGGTACCACCGCACCACGGCTCTAGTTATACCATTGCAAACCATTAGGTTTGCCTTACTCCTTTTTCTGTACAGCCAAGAACTAAACAGAGGTAAGGCAGTTTTATATACCATAAATGCATCTTCGCTATTGCCTTAAAGTACTGGACCAAGCCTGTGTCATAAATACTGAAAACACTGTGGTAAGATGCTTAAGTCTTGCTTATCTTGCTCCATACTGCATGGAGATGCTACCAGTAAGGAGGCCTTTTGGAAATCTCTGCATTTGCTCCTTTTGCTTTTCATGTGAGAAAAACTATTGACTTCACTGCTGTTAAATTCGCTGCAATTATTTGGTGGCGTTTTTTAGTCATGCAACTATTTGAAGACTCAAATTATATGAATGTAACAACAGCTGCATGAGATCAGACAGTACCGCATCTCCACTGCATAGGGAAGAGAGTAGGAATAACACAGGTGTTTATATTCTGGGCATTCATCGTAGAACCCCAACTAGGATTAAGTCCTGAAGTCAATTCTCCTCTGGGTAATTTCCTTTTATGTGGCAGAAAAGAGAAGTAAACATTACACAACATTGAAGAACATGATGGTGGAATTCTACACTTTCTGCAAGTCTGCATTAACCTGCACTTTAGCAGACATTTCTCTTAATTTCCTTTGCAGTAGTATATCCAGCTGTTGTGGTGAAATCGTTGCTGTTAGTGTACCTGGTGTCAGTGTACATCTGGATGTACATGTGCTTGTCTCAGTAGAAGGCAATAAATATACTGCTAGAGAGAGAAAGAGAATATTCTGAAGTTGTTTTATACCATCAAAATGTTAATCAGGAAAGTTTATTAATAGCCTTAGTTTTAACTAAGTTTTCGATACGAAGTTTTGCAGCAATTTTGACAATGTTCTATGGGTTCTTAACAGTCAGAGATTCATGGGCAGAAAACCAGAAAGGTGTAAAAGCTTCTCAGGTGGAACATACTTAACCATAACATCTTTATGAATAAATTGTACACAAATAGGAAGAAAAAAGAAAAAACAAACAACCCCCCCCCCCCCCCCCCCCCAAATAAATACGTTTCTTCTTATCCTGCAAGGACTAGGCTGCAATTGAGGTGGACGGTCCAAAACTGAATTGGAGCATTTCATACTTACTCTGTTTTGGATATTGCCTCATACTGTGAAGCCTTTGACTGCTGTTGAAATCAAACACCCTGGAGGGCCACAGCTGTGGGTTACACAGACTTGGATAATCAAGGTCTGACACATAACAATTAGGTTCTCAATAACCTTTTTATTTCATCCTTTCTTTGTGTTTTTATATTTTCTGTCCTTAACCGTTTGTTTGTTTGTTTGTTTATTTTCTTAATAAGGAAAAGTGTGGGCGTACATATAGAATTGTATTTTATGACACCGTTTTCTGTAATAGTTACTTCATAATAGAAGGAATTTGACAATAATGAAAAAATATTAGTGGTTTCTCCATAACTGTTGTAGCAAACAGTCAAAGAAAGCTTGAAACTTTGTGTTCCTGAGCACTTTTTAAAAACTCATAGCTAAAAATAATGCCCACTGAGATTTTACTTTTTTTCCCATATTTAACTTTTCTCTGGTGCAACAGGTAATAACAGCACACAGCACATAAAGCATAACCTAATATCAAATTACTTTGCTAATTTAATTTCATCTTCAACCTTCTGAAGAACTACCTTGACTGGTATATGTAACCTTTAGTTTAGTTAAGCAAAATGTCTCTGCTACTTTTTTTTTTTTCTGTCATCAAAATTATCAAAGGATTTGTCCTGTAACAGATGGTCTTTTTCACATTCTTTCACTCTGTCAAAAGAAAGCATAAAAAAAAACCCCAAAACCAACCACCCCCCCCTCCCCCAAAGCCTAATCTGGTTTGATTTCTCTTTATGTCCCACCACAGTATGTTTAACTAAAGTCCTAACCATAAGAGTTTTGACTTGATTCCTGATCTCTTTGAAAGCAGTTGCAAAATTGCAATCTAATTTACCAAAGGATTATTTTATTGAAGTTATCCTAAACATGTATAGCTCATGCACCTTGTTTTCTACAAAAAAGACTCTATTATTTCTTTATCTAATTCTAAACTATAGTTCTCAACAAAATAATATCTTCCAAAATAATAGTTGCAGAATATTTGCAATGTCTGAATGTTCTGCACTTAAATCTCATGTAATTGTGTACTTGTATTTGGAGATAACTAGAGAGATTTTATAGACAATCTTTTTTACTCTGAAATTATATGACAACTACAGATGTATAATGGATTAGGAAACGGAGATAATTTTAGGCTGCATTTATTCTGAGACATGTATCTAGTTCTCAGATAAAAATCACGTAATGTACATGAACAGAAAAATATTTCTAGGAGTACAGCAAATGTAATTATCAAAGGAGATAAAGACACATAATGCTGAATTAAAAATATTTTGTAGTGAGAAAAGCAATCATTTTGCACATTTTGAATTAAATGTGATTTTAATAATAGCATCAGAAAAATAACAAGGTATAAGAGATTAAGAAAATAGGAGATCCGCAGTGTTAACCACAACATTTTATTCATAAGCCTAGCTAATGCATTTAATTAGAGACATGCTTTTTGCCACTCTCTGCCACATGCACACACACACATGCATACACATGTATCCAACACAAGCAGCAGTGGTCTAGAGCTCAATTTAATTACACCCTTATAGACATTTATTAGCATTTATGGTGTTCTAAGAAACCCTATTGGATATACAGCCTTTAGTCCAGAAGGTAAAAGTCTCCCACAGGACCTTTGTCTGATCTTCCAGCCTCTTCACTGACACTCGGTCACCTGAGACGGCAATAAGCTTTCTGCAGGCAAGCTGAAAGCAACCTGTAGTCAACACAGACAACTATTTATTTACTCTGAAGTAGACGTATTTTTGGACAGGAGTGTAGCAGTCAGCAGTGCAGTTCTCTAGACTCACGACACTGACCTGATGTCCTTTGATTAAGACAGGTTCCTGAACTAGGAGGTAACATGTGATAGAGGTTAGATACCTCTGTCACTGACACCTGAGTTCAGATGTCTGAATACGAACCTTAGTCCTAACAGGTGTACTGTTGAGAAAAATGCTTACCAGGTTTTTCAAAATGAATCATAAAAACGCCCTCCACTGCAAGAAAAACACAGTCTAAACATATTTTAACTAAATATATTACAATCAATGAATAAATATTTGTCGGGAAATGGAATAGGGGTGAAAGAGACACAGAGTTGTTAAAGGAAAAAAAAGTGCTGGTTTTGAGACTGTAATAAATCTACTGACTTAGTTGCTAATAGAAAGTTGGGATAGATATATAGTGTTGGAGATCTATGCAGGAAGTTAGCAAGGAGATATCAAGAAAATAGAGTGAATAACATTCATAACAGTTCCAAGACCTTAGCTGAAAAGAAATGGACTAGAGTCTGCCATATATTCTTCCCATCTTTTTTTTTTTTTTTTTTTTTACCTTAGATATGCTCTTCTTAGCAGCTGGTCAACAGATATGGTACATCTGTGATTTCAGAGATTGAAAGACAGTCTCAATTTATATACAATGATGAAACATTAGATACAATGAAACAGAAATTTAACAAGAGCAAGTGCTGGATTCTCCACCTAGGATGGGGTAATCCTGGCTATACATATAAACTGGGGGACAAGAGGCTGGAAAGCAGCCCTGTGGAAATAGATCTGGGGGTCTGGGTTGATGGCAAGTTGAATACGGGTCAACAGTGTGCCCTGGTAGCCAAAAGGGCCAACCGTGTCCTGGGGTGCACCCAGCACAGCCCAGCTAGCCGGTCGAGGGAGGTGATTGTCCCAC
>JAVJGH010000050.1:15022661-15042878 GCA_035590175.1 Aviceda leuphotes
ATCTATTATTAGAATCATAGAAAAGAAACCTGTTGTATCTGTTATAAGAATCATATAAAAGAACCCTGTTAGAAATAGAGATTGAAGATGCTAGCAGGATCTCATATTGAGTGTTCTGTGTCTTCCCTGCTCCGGACTCTTCGCAGTTTTGCTCTGCTACCCTTTCAAAGGAGTAAGATCTCTTATTGTAGCTCCTTTAGGTAACGTGACCTAAGGGAACCCTTTTCCAGATCCCCAACATTGTGCACATTCTGATTTTATGGAGAAGAGCCACAAAGTTGAAGTTGGCTAAGAATGATTTTGCAAAGCATCTAAAAATCCTCCCTGTTTTATTGCAACTAGCACAAGAATATACAAATCTAGATCATGTAATAACAACCACATGGGTGTCCAGCCTCAGTTTCCCTATCACTTTTGAACACTCTTAAAACCCTGTTTAGAGATCTTAATGAAACCTGTTATCCTCTGCTCTTCATTCATGTGTCTTCTTTTCTGCAACAGTCAGCCTTTCTCAAATTGTTATTAAGAAACCCTCTGTATTTAGGACTTTCTGTGAATTGCTTCCTGAGCCATATCAAGCGATGACGATTGATCATCAGGCTATTCATTGCTTAATTTATTCCCCCCTCTGGGGTCTAGGCTTGAAAAATAGGTTACCTTAAATGATAGCCAGCTCTTCATCTAACTGAAGTGTCAGATGAATGAATAAAAGTTTAGGAGCTCTTGCTAAGTAGTTCTGTAGATTTTTTTTCTCATATGGAGGCAAAGATGAAAAAAATGCAAATAAGCCTCACATTCAAATCAAGTGACCTTCCTGCTATTAGGATCAACTAATCTAGGATCAACTAGAGGGGATCAACTATTTTGAAACACAAACAATTTCTGCTAAACCTTCCAAAAAAATCACAGCTCCTGCTTCATTGGTGTGATCATACACTGGTATAGTTGAGGTGTGAGGTAAATGCATAGTTTGCACAGCTGTAGCTGTACTGAATTGAGTTCACCCTCTCCACCTCGACCCTGCTTTCTGCTGTAAGAAGCGGAACTATCTCCCATATGCAATATCTCATGTTATTCCAGTATACAATTATGGGTTTTTAATTTATTTAGAACTTTCCAAGCCATAGTGGAAGACACCAGAAGATGTTTTCTACATGGAATGGTGAAGTAAGCAGAAAGCAACATCAACTTAAAATTATGTGTTAGCTGTCAGTTGTACAAGTTTTCACAGTTAGGCAAACTGCTTTTATCTACAGTGGCAACTAGCCTGTGTGGATGATGTTAAAAATGACCGAGGACCTAATAATGTGAGCCTCATTTTCACTATTAATTATGGCAGAAGAAAAATTATCAAATATTCTCTTTTTGAAGGACTGAAGAATGATAGTGTAAGAACTGCTGCAACATGGGCCCCTGTCCATGCATTTGTGACATTATGCTTAAGCCCTCTGCACTTCAGCATGAATATTCAGAGCTTATGGACTGCAAAAGCAGATCCAGTAGATACCTGGGCTCAGCTTTGGCTAAATGGCCTCTAATCATATCACTGCAGCCTCTGAAAAGCAGGGAGAAAGATTAGACAGGTGAGACCACTCATGTTTTTTCAGCAGCATATGTCTGGTCAGATACAACAACGTGATGGAACAAACGTTTTGGTAGGCACAGAAAACAGTTCCACACAGCCTGTATAATTTTTTTCCATAATTTTGTGGCCATAAATAATCCTTTCCAGTATTATTAAAAATTAAAAATCTGTGAGGCTAAATAGCCTTTTAATACAAATAAAATAGTCATTTGATACATTTTGACAAGAAGGCAGAATGTAGTCTTTATTTTAAATCTGTGCTTTAACACCTCTTTTGATTGCATCATTCTATTAGAATCCTCTCCTAAGTAAGGAATTCGAGAAGGAAGAGGAAAGGGTTAAAAACTGCACTATCAAGCAGGTGTGTTGGTTAGCAAAGGCTTTAGCTTCTTGGCCCTCACGAAGTGCAGGTGTTGAACATCAGCATTTTCATCCTGTTTGATATCTAGGCTTTTGTGTTTGTCATCTGGGGACTTTTACACTAAATCTGTAGGAAAACCCCCCTTGCTTTGTTGTTTTGGCTGAATAGGATAAAACATAATTTATTTCATATTGGTCTTAAGTTTAAAAAGACTAGCACAGCTATGTCTGTCAATCTAAGAGGTGGAGGGTTTTTTTAACTTGATAGTTCGTATGACTGTAGATCTTCCCCTACAAAACAACAGCCACTAAGAGGTAAAGAACAGCAAGCTGATGATTAATGAAATCTGCAATTACTGATAAATAATCAGGCAAATGTGACAAACAAAATGTATGCATTTAATGCCTACAGTACATGTCTGACCTTATAAAAAATTATGTGTAAAATGGGCTGAAAAATATGATAGGTGTGTTGGCAAAATGGAGAACATTTCTGCTTTATGATAAAAATCCATTTTAAATTGAATTTTTATGTGGTATTAAAGAATAAACAGTGAAAGACATAAAAAGCTCATGTAACTTTAAAATCCTTTACATATGCAAAGGACATTTTACATATAAACATGCAGATTTAAATGGTCTTGTTCCTTTAGACTCATCTAAGTAACTCTTAAGATATACACAAGCCTACCATTGCCTCTTTCTGCTCTATCTTCTGTAAAGTGACGAAAAAAGTATAATGAAGACCTTCTAAATAATTACAAAACTTATGCAGCCACTGATTTAGTCCCTTCCTATTAAGATCTTGAAACTAATTTTGAACAGCTGGTCTCTCATATGGTTGTCATTCATGACTTACTTTATTTTGCATGGAGACCATGCAGGGTAGCAACTTAGAAAAGTTTAAGACATGTTTACATTCCCTCAGGGACTCCCTTGAAGTTGCTTGGACTAGTCTGATAATTAGAATTGTTAAAAAGAAAATACAATCCCTTCCATTTGTTCTCAAACCTATTTCTGTGAAAATTTCTTATTTGTATTGCAATTTTTGGCTTGGTGGAAAGGTTTTTTGGGAGAGCATCCTGGTATTCCTGGGTGACATAGCAGTATGAAAAGTGAGGAACTGGTTCACTTTGTCTCAGACACTCTGAGTAAAGATGTCATTCTTCCTCTGTGATAACTAGGGAATCCTCTTTTTCTAATTGAGTTCCAGATAGCTGATTAACTTTGACCTTAGACATACACCAATAGTTTTTCAAAGCGTTAAGCAGTAATTGCACTGTCCTATATTTTATCAGCAAGAAGAGAATAGTGATATTTTGCTGCCAGGTATTCTGTTCTTAAGTACACCCAAGTACATTCCCCTTCTTGAATACACAAATAATGCTTGTAATAATATAGTGCAAGGTTTTGGAACTATTCCACACAACTGGTTTTGACTTCTTTTTAACTCTTCAAATGCATTCAAAGATAATGGTCCAAAAGTACTGCTACATTTGACAATAATAGACCAGAAATTTGTGGTGTCAATGTGTTTTTAAGCTGTTACTGCAAAACACAGGAAGATATTCTTATGCAAGGTCATGTTCTAGAATTTCCTCTGTGTCACTGAGCCAAACTGAAAACTATGTCATACATCTTACTGGAAATCTATAAAGCAACGCATTTGCTACTTGAAAACAATTCTGTGGTCTTGACAAATCATCACAGCAGAAGTTACTGTGCATATGGAAGATTTTATCAGCTGTGTCATAAGCTCAAAGCACTTAGAGGGGTTAAACTTGACTTTCTGTCATTTTATTGTGATGTTTCCTGCATTATCTCATCATGCCGATACTTGGCTTGGATGTGGAAAGAGAGGAAATTTTATTTATGATTCATTTCCCTGTTTAAATCTTTATAACAGTTACTGTAATTCTGTGTTTTCATAACATACTTCACAGCTTAAGTGAAGATGCCTTTTATCATCAGGTCAACGACACTGAAAGGATCACTCTTTAAAACAGTGAAATTACCTTGATATATCAGAGCCTGCCTAGAACCCATCCAGATGTCACTGGTACTTCATTATTCATTTTGGTAATGCTCACCAGCTGCCAGTTTAATGTCTGCTATTGGAGTCCACTTGAGAATCCTCCCTCTCCTCAGATAATCAGGCAAGTTTAACAATTGTTCTGTATTAGCAAACTGTTTTATTGCCCTGTGAAACCTAAACTGAAAGTTGCAAATGTTGTGCTTTGAGTCACTTTCATGTCTGAACATGACTGACACAGAATGACTTCATTAACTTTCAGTAAAGTGCATTAGAAAAAATTCAAGGCTGAGCTCAGGTGCCAAAAGGGAAGTACTGTTTTACCTTATTGTTAGAGTAGCCCTGGTTGCTGTATTGATAGACATCAATATTTCTATTAGACTATTGATTATTTTCAAGGTTATTTTGATAAGAAAAGTTCTAAATATATTCTGTTAAATAAGTTTGATCATAAACATTTAGGAATATTTTCTGAATTGCTGAAGTTGAGAAAAAAACTAAGAGGAAAGGCATTCCAGATTTAATGACTGGAGAAAATTCAGTATTTGAAAATAATAGGAAATTCAGGATTGGAAAATTGTAGAAAGTAAAACTTGTGTAGTTTCTAAAGTGGTCTGAGGGGTACTGATACAACCCACAGCTTATCCATGTAGGAAAACAATAAATAAATGTATTAAAGTACAAAAATAATAATTTTTCAACATTATTTCTTCAAACAGAAATACTATCAAATGTGTAGTTTCAGTAAGCAAATCTCAAAGAATGGGAAACGTTCCACTTAGGAAGGCTCTCAGAGATATTCAAATGCATGGTTATCATGTCCTAATCCTCAGAATCTACATTCCTCTTTCCCACTTCCCTCAGCAACATCCTGAAATCAGTCATAAGCTCTAAAATAACTTTATTCACGATCCATACAAATTCATCCCACTAGTGAT
This sequence comes from Aviceda leuphotes, assembly GCA_035590175.1. NCBI lineage: Eukaryota > Metazoa > Chordata > Aves > Accipitriformes > Accipitridae > Aviceda > Aviceda leuphotes. Next base: position 15,027,577 of record JAVJGH010000050.1, read on the forward strand.
GATAAAAAAACCCAAAAAGAGCAGATTAATGCTTTTACTTTCTGTGCCTAAAAATGAAGGTGGCCGCTGCAGTTTGTTCTCAGGATGTCAGTAAAAAATGTATCTTTTAAAAAACAGGGAATATATTACTGTTTGTACAAGTACTCAAGACAATGCATAAACCAGCTGTGAATATCTGCAGAGGAGACCCTCTCACCCTCTACCCATCCCTCCTGCCATAAAAACCTTTGCATATACGTTCTGTACATCCCCGCATCTTCAATTTCTTGTTTGAGCTTGTAAATGGTAATCTAGCATGAGGTTTTTGATATGAAATCTGAGGTGGATTAATCTGTTTTTGATAAGTATTGCATTGAAGCTAAGCTGATAAAGGGACACGCCCTGTGGCCAAGTGTTTTTCCACATTATAGATTGCCTAGAAGTAAGATCAATCGAGAACATGAAATTTAAGCAAAAGCAGTTTCTGTTTAACAGAGCTAATAGTGAGAACATACTGTAAAAAGTATTTGCCTTTATATGTGTAGCTTTGCTTCAGATTACATTTCTCTAAATAACCTCGGTTTTCTGGCTTTGCAAAAAACAATCGCTATTCTTTTTCTGACAGCTGCTATGATGTTATACAAATCAGTGAGATATTATTATTTATGGCTACAGGTCATACAAGAGGAGTTAATTAAGAGAAAGAAAGAAATGGAGAAGTAGAGGAAAGCTACACAGTAAATAAAGGATTAATGAAGAGAAAGCAACAAATAGGATTTATTTAAAAATTCCCCCAAAGAAATTATTTTGATCCAGCTTGCTAAAGGAAGAATGCAACTGGCTTTCCCAAAGCCAAGGATGAGCTACTTGGACAGAGAATGAATTTTCTGCCTTCCTGACAAAGTACTAGTTTCATGGTCATTGATATAAAATCTGTAACCTACTAGATTATCTGACTAAACCAAGTTTTTCTTGGTTCAGGTGTAGAAATATCTTTGTCAAATTGGCCAGAACATAAAATACAGTTGGCCTTATTACTTAACATTGCTGCAACATAGCAAATATCTGATTTGGCTTACAGTTAGAAGCACACAGGCATGTGATACCTGGTCCATCATAAAGTATCTCAGGAGAAATATACCCACTCACTTTCGAAGGAATAAGCCTGAGAAAATGAACTTAAATGCTTCAGCCTTCTGTGTCACAAGGTAGCAACATTTCTGATTCAGTTGATGGAGTCCTAAACCTGGACTCACATTTGCATTGAGCTCCAGGGTTGAAACAGCTGCTGCACTGTCTGAATCAATAGGTGCCTCAGCAAGAAAGGAAGCTAACTAGCTTATTTTCAGGATGGAGAGTTCCTCCCCTATGTACAGAATTAGTAGTACATCAGTCATGCAACTGAAACAAGAAAGCTAGCAAAGGCGATGACAATTATAGCTGGTTTTAGACTTCATTCAAGAATACATAGTCTCTTTTTTTCTTATTTTCAACATGAATAAAGCTTAACTTTATATTCAGAAGGAATCCAGTTTTGGTTAATTATAAAGAATGTAGGAAATAATATTTTAATTAAGTTTTTGCACAGCGAGGTGCAACATGTATGTTTTCTTGACATCAGCCAAATAACTGTGGTTGGATTTTCAGCATGTGTTTATATTGCATCTGTCTTGGCCCAAGAGCTACTTCAGCACCAGTAATCAAGTGATGCAGACGGATTGAAAAAAAAAGTTTTCTCCAGACTTCCCTGTGTATGTTCTAATATTCATAATAAAGATGACACTGGCAAAGGATTTCAAAGCCAAGAAAAAGTTCAGAGAGTTTCTCTGGATTTCATTGGACTGAGAAGATCAAAGAGAAAATGGTAAGAAAACACGGGGGATAATGAGGATCTGATAGACTTTCAGCTAAGAATGCTGGTGAGCAGCACGTTTCCCAGTGACTTATGGTCTGCTGTGTTTTGCAATTCCTTAATCAAACATCATGGAGAAGAGAAACACATGGAACATGTGATTACAATATGAATGAAGTAGTGACAGGTGACTTCAGCTATACATGACTGTTCTGAACTTATTTTTTTGCATGGAATAATATCCTTTTGTCTTTTTAACTGCAGAACTAAACAGTTTTTGGTTACAATGCTAATATTAATAATGTTTAAAGATTATTTCCATTTGCTATCCCTATGCACGACTGATAAATACTTCTCTATTCTAACATGACATTTGAAATAGTAGGTCTGAAATTTTAAAAGTCAGAAAAGGAGAACAGACAGGAATGAACATTTCCCGCTCAACCTTATTTCATCCTCCTGTGCATATGTGTTATGATATGATCTTTAATTACACAATCACATACAGTTTTTCTCCCAGGAGACCTCTGGCTTATAGAATGAAGAATAGTTATCCAACATTTCTTTTTATCCTGTTCACTATGTGGTTTAGCCTCAGGCTTTATTTATGTTACATCATCCAAAATCTTGACTGACTGCAGAATTATTAATTTCTTTTCCTGGGAATTTCTCTGGTTCTCTTATCACACCAGCTAATTTCTTCATGCTCCTAAACCTATGTTTATTATCCATTTGAAAGTGTATTATCAGTGTCCCGTTTTTGCAGCTATGGAACTCAAGTGCAAAGAGATTAAGGCCAAATTTACTGTGTCCATTTTTTGGGTCCTAAAGCCGAGATATGAAGAACGATTTTTTAAAAATTACCTCATTTTTTGAAAGCAATTTGTACAAAATTGCAGTGCTCACTAACTTTATTTGCAGCCTCTCACAAAGATTAGATGTCTCATTGGGTATGTAACTGCCTCATATAAAACCTGAGTGGATTCAGCTTAATCAATGCTCTTTCTTTTCCTGAAATCCTACTTCTCTTAGTTCTCACTTTGTAATAATTTCTAAAAGAAATTATTTTTTCCCATGTTCCTCCTCTGTATGTGTCTTTCTCAGCACACTGGCTCTTCTGCATCTTTCTGAAGTCCAGATATTTGTTTTCTATAGCCGCTTCTATAGCCTCTGTGTTTCCCTAACTCTGCAACTCCTTCCTCAATTTTCTCCTTCTGCAAACACTCTCAAACTTGCAACCTGCCTCTCCATGCTTGTCACTCTTCTGCATTCAAGATAGGTAGGTTCCTATTTTGCACTGTGTGGAAGCCAGCTGAAAGGTACTTGAGGGTAGGAGAATCCGACATTTTGCTTTTAGCTCCAGGGTCCTGTGTCACATAATTTAGCAATTAGCTGGAGCAATCATAAAGAAGTCCTTTTTCATCCTTACGTCTTTGGGCAACAGTATGCTCAGTACAGGTGGAATCATGGAAACCTTCACTGACCTTGTGCAATCCTTCGAAAGGTTTGTAATTCAACTGCTATAAAGTGAATTTTTCAGAGACAGAAACTAGTAGATCTCACATCAAGGCCACTACCTAAACAATGTTTAGATTTCTGCTCTTGAAGATAATAGCATGCAGCTTCTCAGTACAAGAATTTTTAAGACTGATAAGTGCCAAAATCTCATTCTCGGAAGAGGCTGTCCTGTTGTAGCTGAAATCTTTCTCAGACAGTTCATTCTGAGAAAGACAAATGAAAGTCTGACAGGAGATATAAAGTAGCTTCAAATCCAAACCTAACAGTGAGCAATACCTCAGATGACAGTTTTATGACACTGGTAGACTATAAAAAGAATTATTTTTTTTTCTATTACGCATGCTCAGTCCTGATCATAGCAACCAGTACATTTTAATCAGTTATGGAGATCTGCAGTCAAAGAATTCAAGAAACTTTTTTAGTATAAAGTAAAAAATGTTTCTAAGGCTAAATTTCAGTGAAATAATTTCTTAGGTCCATAGTAGAGTTATCTCAAGCAAGTAATAATTTCATTATTGTTATCATTACAATGAGCTTTTAATTTTCTCATCCTATTGTTCTGATCATTATTAATTCTTCTCTTCTGTCTGGCTTTGGTGTTCAAAATAACATTTGGCATCAAAATGGCCTTTTCCCTTCTTTACTACTGCTTTTGGCTCTGATGTTCTTGTCTTTTTCTTTCCCTCCCCTCCTGACTCTTTCTGGATCTTGGAAAGATGCTTAGTACTTTCCACCACTAAAAGTAATTTATGTTTTAATTAATATTTAGGATTAGGTGAGGTGATAAGTAGTAGAATGAGTCAGAAACTGAACTTCCAGAAACCTGTCAATTAATAGGCATATAGATGTTCTGATGAGCAGAAGCCAAACAAGATCAAAGGATTTGCATAATAGTTTTACCAGTAATATCAAGTAGCTTTAAAAATTTGAATTTCTGGTGTTTGGCCACTTCTGACCTTCCCTCAATATTCAGTAGTGTTATTATATGCTTATCTTATAGTTATAAGAAAGAGCTAAATAATAGTTTGTAAATCAGACTTTCTCTGAAAGTATTTATTAATACTGATTTAAAGGTGCTAAGAGTATAATGCATTATATTCTGGAGTAATAAGTGTATATTTGCCAGGTACCAGTCTTCCTGGTTTGGGTTGCACAAAAGGTGTTCACATTCAACATAAATCAACAATAATATGTAGTTGAAGATAACATTCTAGCAAGAAATGAACTAGCTGAAAATGCAGCAAAATGTAAATACTTGGAAAGAAATTGAGAACAATGTGATAACAAATCTGTTGTTTTGAGGTAGATGCTAAGAATTTTTTATACTACAGGGGAGTGATAAAACCAAATAGTATTAGATGCAAAAAATAAACAATGCTATTAACAAGCATTGTTTGAAGCATTTTGATATCATCAGTTAACTTTTGACACAGATGGAGGAGTATGCATAGATGAGGATGGAAGTAACACTTCCAAACAAGTAGAGGCACAAAGGAATTTGAGATGATATCCCTAATGAAACCCAGAGCTGCAGCACTGTGAGAAAATGAAAGCTTGGGCCAAGAATCAAAGAGAAGCTCAAAATGCTTCAGAAGGCTTTTTATAGTCTAGGATCAAGGAGGTTTCAGCTTTTAGTGTGCAGAGGGCTAATAATTATCTGCTAATCTATGTGCAGCATTTATATTGTTTTCCTTGTCATTTCTAACAGTCTATCAAAGAAAGCCTCCAAGTAAGGGTTTGCATCTTGGAAATCAGATGTGGCTATGGGTCCAGTGCATGTAACACCATATTGGCTTATGTGATGTTCAGGAGGATGTGGAATGCTTTTAGGACTGTCTAAAGGTTAAAGACTTTAAATGCTGCTACTCACTTCAGTCACATTCTAGGAACAGAGAATAGACAGAGAGCAGAACAGAAGCACCTGGAGTGTATTTGCCCTACAATGAGACTCCAGCAAGCAGCGAAATAGACCCCAGATCTATAGAATTTGCTTTTGACTTTCTCCTAAACTTTTAAACAAACTTCCAGAATAGCCAAGATGGCAGAATTCAGGGAACTTTGAAATGTACTTTGAAATACAATGTTTATATTTGTGCATATCTGAATAATGTGTTATAATAGAAGTTTCTGGTTCTTATATCTTTTAAATTTTTTCATATATTTCAGTCCAATAGATACTTGTTATGTCCTTAAATATGCAAATTTCTCTACAGTAGGTTGAAATTTTGACCCAAATGAAACTGATATTTTTCTGTATATTTCTGTGGTACAGGGACCTACCTCCAGTTTTAAGTTTTTACAGTAATCCTCAAAGCTAAGCAAATAGCTTTCAATCAATAATCAGTTTCTGCTTATACATTTCCTACAGCTAGATACTAAATATATTAAACGTACTTGCAATTATAAAACACGTGTTGCTTTCTTTACCAAATCCTTTGAAATTACATAACATCTAATTTCCCAAAACAATCAGATATTTAGCTTGCACTGTAACACACACATATGCGCACACACACATACAGTATCTGTGAGATAGCTGATATGTATATATGAGAAATAATTTATGTAGGCATAATTTATGATACTAGTATCAGCCCCAGTTCTGCAATTCAGTAACATACTTTTGTTTCCTCACAGAGGCGTGACAGTTTTCAAGAGTGGAAACCATCCATCTGCAGTCCTTGTTAAAAACTGAAACTACATATTTAACTTTTAATTACAATATTTGCTATGTATGCACAGCTAAAAGCATCTGGTGAATGAGCACAGAAAACTCTCACATTAGTATAAACACAGAATTGGTTGTGAATTTCAAAGCTCGTAATCGCACTTTCAAACTTGTTTTCCAAGAATGAACTGTGCAGTTGTTCTGAATTCAAATGATGCTAAGTGCCTAAATATAACCTTACGCTATTGTTATCACCTTAATTTACATCATCAGTGTTATTATGAAGTTCAGTTGTGAATTTTCTGAAGAATCTCTGCGGTAGAGTGTAAGCACTCAAACATCTGAAGGAAAATATAGAGGAAAAAGCTATGAGAAGGGGGAAATGCACAGTCATTTGGATTATGAACCTGTGGGATACATGTAGAACAAGATACAGTAAGTTTTCAGTGTTAGTTTTTCAGCCCACATAGAATAAGCATCCATGTTCTTGTATCATTAATTCTGAAGGCAGAGGCCTAAGTTATTTAACTTTATGTTGTTAATTTCTAACTAGTGGTTTTTGTGGTTGATCACTTCAGATTATTCTTGGCAACTGCTTTGTTATACGCGCAAAAAAACCCTTGGGATTTCTTTGTGGCACTTCAATGAGATTTACATATCCACATAAAATGATAACATCAAAAAATTAAAATATCGTCTAATTTGTTCGTGAGCCTGCTTTTCTACGTAAATGACTGCAAATATAATACAGGTATGTATTTGTAGGTAAATAAGATTAAGTGTATTGGAAGACCCTAATATCTTTCAAACAGAAAAATCAATTTGGAGAGCAAATTTGACACTGGGATAGAGGAGTAAAAGAGCTATGAATTTTAATGAAAACAGGTTACCAGGCAGAAGAGGGAAGGGCTACATTAATTCCCCTCCTACAGAAAAAAAAAGTGTGATCTATACTGTTCATAGACATTAAAGAAGTTATGCTGGAAGGGGGAAGGAGGGGCAGAGTTAGGGAAGGAGGGAGTGAGGTAGGAGAGAATGAGAAAGTGAGAGAGGCTGTGAACATCTTGCTTTCTTCAGAATTTATGAGTTATGATACATGAACTTATTAGACACCAAAAAATCTGGGAGGGAGTAACCTTGACTGAGAACTGGATTGTCTACTGTTTAAAAGGGCATGAATATTTTTCAGACCATGAAAGTATATATGCTCTCTCCATGTGGCTTCTCTGCCTTCTTGTAATGGTTGAGCTCACATTTATTTTAAGTCAGTTTAAATGTCAATCAATCACGAAACACAAATTCACTGGAAACATTCAGACAGATATATGAATTTCTAATGCCTTTCACACTTGTCATGTCATTCCATCTTAACCTGGCTTGTCAATTATTTACTTTCAGATTTTACAGCCTCATTCAGAGACAGATTGTAGAACTCATCAGGTGAAACGTGGCCTCTTCTTAGGTCTATTGGATATTACCAATGACTTCAAAGCAGGAATTTACCCATATTGTTCATATTCACATTCTGGAATGTCACATTTACTGGACGAAATACCACATGTATTGTCATTGATTTTCTATTCAAATCACAAATGGTATGGTATGTTCTGTTGGCCAAAGAATTCTTATCCAAGTAAGACCACATAAGCTGCTGCTTCTGAACCATTAAAAGAGAGTTTAAGCCCAAAACTTTTTTATTAGAAAAAATTAAACCATATATACTATGGTATTTTTTGTGATCAAAGTAATAACTTGTTTTACTAGGCAAGTTATTTTCTAAATTTTGCTTCTGTAGACCACACATGTAACAAGGCACCTAAGTATTTTCACATGCTCTGTGATATATCAGGTTGGCATGGTGAAAGTCCCCATCTTCAATTTGTTAATTAAACTGATATCTAAGACATTTACGAATATTGATGTGATTTGGGCAGTGTGATACAGAGACTCTGTAGTGTGGTAATAAACTGGTACCAATTTCTTGTTAGCTTGATGGAGCAATGTTATAGTGGTAGATAGCCACCTCTTACAAAACAGAACCTGTTAAAGCATGGACTACGCTTAGGTCCCAGCTGGAAACAGGAGCAGAAGCATAGATACCAAAGGAATTACATTTCCAAAAAGACTCTCTGGAAAGAGAAGAAAAGCATGTTGCCATTGCTGACTTGAGAAAAAATGAACATAAAATGATACTACCCAAACAGTATTTGATATTGCCTAGAGTCTCCCATTTCCTAGGGTCCACAGAAATTTGGGGAAAGACAGATTTAAAGATGTGATTGTCTTAAAATGTGTTTTCTATTAAATGCTTTCCAAAGACTGTTTATTACACATATTGCTTAAAGCACTAAAAAAAAATGTTGATGCCGCATAGCGGGAAATGTGGGAAATTTCATCACATAAATAATGAGTCAAGTTAAGGGCAAGAAAGACATGAGTCACGGTCACTTTAGTGACGATGATCTAGTGCTTGTGCACTAACTGTTGATATGCCTAATATTCAACTGCTTCTTCCTTCCTATTGCCCAAATGAATAATGCCATGAAAGGAAAACCACAGAGGAATCCTATTTTGCCAAGTTACCATCATAACACCTATTAAGTAACTATTGATGAGCTTTAATTTATTTCTTAAAAATGTACCCTTTTAAAGGGCACCTACTTCTTTGTTTATGATCCCCCAAGCACGCATATTTACCCCCAAAATAGGGGATTAATATACCAATTTCTTGCTTGCAAAACACATTTTCCAAAAGTACTGCATGATTAGATGTCAAGAGGTGTAAGGCAAGATTTACTGGCATTGTTTCTTATGATGACTGTTTTTTTAACTGGTATTTTACAGGATTTTGGTTCAATGAGTAAGAAATTATTCACTAAAGATATATTTTGTACTGACAAGGCATGATAGTAGAACAGGTTTGTTATACTGCAATAAAACTCAGTCTTAGCTAGGGTTATACTGTGATCTGCTCCCCAGAGTATTCTAGTATAAAAAAATTGTTCAACTGTCTGAATGATGGGTCAAACTCTTTTCTTATCTCAATTTCACAGACCATCTACGGTTTTTCATATAGACTGTTCAGACATATAGAAACAACATGTTCTACTGTATGCTCTGAAAGAGTACTACTGTCTTAAACACGTTTAATAAATATATTGCCCCTTTGAGCCTCAGAGGCCAAATTCTTAGGGGCCAGGTGCACTGTGCTCCAAATTTATCTTAGAAAAAATCCCCTTATTCTTGCCCTGCTATGGTCTATCCCATATCAGCAAGAGCGTGTTCAGTGTTTCAGTTTTTTAACTTTGCCATCTTGCTGAAAAACGAATGGTGCCAGATCCATAAATGTACTTAGGAATAAAACTGCTTTTGGAAACAGCAGGAACTAAATGCTGTAATAACTTTTTGGTACCTTTGGTACATTTACCTATTAAGCTATATTTTTATACATTATGTTTACCTTAATGAGATTATTGATCTTGGTTGGCTGTGGACTTGTTTTGGTTAAAAAGACAGTGCAGCAAATGCTAATGTTCTTCTTGACACAGTAAAGAATCTGCTGCCTTTTGTCAAAAATTGTTTAGATGGTCATTAATAATATAGTGAGGATGAATACTGCAAATAGCAGTGCAAATAGCAGGATATAGGATTTCCTGAGCTGGTCAACTAGTGGAGCTCTGTGAGCAAGTATAACAAACATCGAAGTTGCATTCCCCTCTATTTCAGACAATAGAAAAAAAAAAAAATTCAAGTTAAATGGCTTGAATTATTACATTAATTTTGCCATCTTTTTTTTCTGAGAGAAGGTTCATCAAGATTGTTTCTAGTGTCATAACGAAATCTTCAGAAAAACACAGCTTGTAAAAACCCAGGCAAAACTTGGAAATGTTTTCTACCTAAAACTTTTCCATTGAAACAGATCAATTGGCAAGCCCTGTAATTGAAATAACTTCTTGCCCTCTAGAGAAAGGGTGATTCCTACAGGTCAAAACAGAGGTTACTGGTAGGTCAGCTGAGATAGCCATTACTGCAGCTATCTGCACAGTGTTTAGGCTTTAAGTAAACCAGAGATGTTATAATGTGGAACTGCTGGTTCTTGGTTGAGTTTCATAAGGTCATTAAGAAAAAGAGAGCTTATTAATCTTGAAATCATTAAGGAAAAACATTAGACCCTGTCTCTAAACAGATGTTGTATTGGTTTAAGTAAAACTGTTTTTGATACTTTTCTAGTTATAGTAAACAAAGCTGTTTAGACACCAACACCATTCAGAGACAGCATTCAGCTGCTTTCTTGAACCAGTCACTGTTATTTTGTATATCTATTTCACTTGATAGTTTCATTAGCATACTATATTTAAGACAGTAATAGTTTTCACATATGAAATTAATTCATTAAAAGCATGAATATTTACATTATGATGACAATAAATAGCCACTAAAATCAAAGTATGATTGGTTGACTAGAACTTCTATATGTGTTGTACAGTCTAGTGTGAATGCTCTTGAAAACCAGAGCTAACACTTTCTTTCCATGTATTTTAAAAACTGAAAATATATTAATTCAGTGAATATTTTTGGCATACTCTACTTCAATAAAATTATTTGCCTATAGTGCTATAAAGGGAACTGAAAATTGGAGACAATTGTGGATTTTTTGTTTTGTTTTCAGGCTTAGCTGTGAACAACAGGCAATAAAATTATTTATTTTATGTAACAGCTACAGTTGTGCATTGTCTTCTATTAGAAATTAATCTTTTGTAAGTTCTGAGAACTTAGTACATTTTTTTAAATGTGAAAAGTAGTCACACCTTAACTTCAGATGAGATAGATATGCTACCTGCTTTCTAAATTTCATGAAAGAAAACACAAGTATGCTCCCAGACAGGAGCTGCAGTATACTCTAAAGAGTGCCTGACCTGGACATTTGGGGAATCACAGCTCCAGGAGAAATGGCAGCATGCCCCAGCATGCGAGTGAAGATTCAGCCTAGAAGAAGAATGTGGATCTGTGTGTTTATTCTGAAGCTTAACTTACCTCAGTGCTCAATACTTTTCCAACCCAGACAGATCTATGCTCCAGTTATCATGTGTTTTGGCTAAAAAAGACTCTTTGCTGCTTTCCAAAGCTGGCTTTTCTATTTTGCTGAATTATCAGAACTGTATTTTATACAGCAACTGTCAGCTTCAGTTGGCTCGAGCTGATTGCTTCTTTATTATATATCACAGGAACTGCTGTCAACAAAATACAAAATAACAACCATCAAGAATCAATAACACTGTCAGGACCCTTGAAACAACCTGCTTTGGTTCCCAACTATTTTAATGTTAAGCTGCAGAACTACCTGTATCTTGTTTAGGGAACCTGGTGTTCCTTGATGGGGAATGGCTTTCTGACTATTAGCTGTCCTCTCTTTCCTTAACCAGATAAACTGGTCTGAAACACAACACTTTTCTTTTCACAGATGTTGCTGTCTTTTACTTTCAAGAGTTTCTGCACAGCACAGGGGCATTTCTTGTGTTAAAAGAATAGAAAATTTGGCTGACTTGTTTTCCTTTACAACCATTCACAGAACAGACCCGAAAGGAAAGGAGGTAAAATACCTACAAAATTAATGAAAAAAATCACACATCTCCCCCGTAATTCAAAAGTGTGTGAATAAAAAGATGAAAGGTCTCTTAGCTAGTTTCAATGACTTCTAGGTTTACCTCGGAAGTCACAGGAAATTATTCAGGAAAGTCAGTTTTATGCTTAGGAAAAGCTGCTGTGCACTTGCTCATTAAAATGTCATGTCTCTTTCCCCCTTCTCTCCTCTCTTCCCATTCCTCATCCTGCCAATGACATCCTTGAAATTGGAGTAAACTTTCCTCACTCAGAAGAACTAACATCTTTGCTGAAGTAGGTAAAAACAAATCTCTTAATCACAAGGTTAATGAAAATGGCATTCTTGGGAAACTAGTGGGATGAATTATTCTCAGTAATGCCACCCTTATGAATCAGATTATGATACATGTTCTGGAGAGATACCTCAATTCTGGCGGTATGAGTTGAATAATAGTATTACAGTTAGAAACTGTGATTGCGATTCTCCTTCATTAACACTACCATGACTTCACTGATATATATACATCACATTTTATTTCTATTTCATGAGGTCACTTTTCCAGTAAAATGTCTCATAGTCAAATAAGTATTCTCTATGAACACCGAAAGAATGCAAAAGAGACATACTGAGGAGTGCATATATTAGTTGGTACAAAATTAAGAACTCTGATTTTAATGGGTCTCTCAAAAGATGTGGTAATGCCTAGAACAAAGTAACCTGGTCAAGTTTTTTGGATTTTACCCCACTTAAAAAAGAAAACAAACCAAAACAGACTTACCCAAAGCATAAAGCTTTCTGTATCTTAAGTTTATCCAGAGTAATTCACAAGCTCTAATTGGACTTTCCCAAAACAATGTCTGGTTTTGCATTACAAACTATATTTGTCTTACAACTATAACACAACTATAATATTACAATGGAAAATTAATAAGAATACTCCATTATAATTTTGTAAGTCTATGCTTCTTTCTCGTGGATTAAATTATGATTGTTCTTTGGTATGATCAGTCAAATATGTGTGGGAGGAATATATACGCTCACATAGCATTCTCTAGAGCCACACAGGGAACTCCATAGGCAAGCTCTGGTTAGTCTCTGTTACATGAACGTGAATGTCACTTAAAGAGAATTTCACCAAGGGTATTTCGTCAGTTCAATTATGATCCGGCTTTGTTCCATCTGTATCAGTGATTGTATTAGGATTATCAGTCCTTTGTTGTTGTATTAATGGACAAATATAAAAATTAGATATGATATTTCCCGGGATAAAAGTATCATTCTGACTGTACAAACAGTGAATGTTGGTTTGATTTGAAAAAGGACACAACTCATCAGGGAAACTGAGAAATCTGAGTGCTAGTATGTGGGCAAGAAGTCACCTCACCTGTGAAATTATATTTTAACATAAATTGTCACAGAAATATTCTTTCTCTCAAGATCTGGTACATCGTATGCATGGGCTAAGAATAAAGTATTCCTCAGGATCTTTCAAAGGAAGGCCAGTATAACTGGGAGATTTTAAAAATTGTTCTCATTAATTCCACTGACCAACAAAAAAAGAATATAACTCTGTTCTTAATGGTTGCCATCATTAGTAACTGCCAAAAAACTGAAGCTGTTATTAGCCCTCAGATATGTACGTATCATGTTGCTTGAGTTTTTGTTACTTCACAGTTTTTACACTGTTGTTTCTGCACCATGGGGAACCATGAAATTAATTAAGAAAATAAGTTTACATCTGTCAGAGGGCTTATATTTTCCATCTAGGCTTTCAATGGAAAAAATAGAGGGTTACACTTCTGCCTCCCCACTCCCCCAAAGTGGAAACAATGCATGTTAAAAGCTGTATGTTAGTACTATTAGGTCTGATTTAGAAAAGTGCTCTGTGTATATGTATCAAATTACTGGAATGGAAGGGTATGCACACCCAGTTACATGGAATTAGAGGACACCTGAAACATATATATGTTCCTTAACCTACATGATTCATTTCCTCTCTGTAAAACTTGGTTATTCTGTTCTTCAGGCTCCTAAGGTATTCTACAATGAAGATGTGAAACATCAGGAAAAATGTTGAGGTTCTCTGATAGGTTGTGCTGTACATTTGCAAACTAGTATTAAATAAATTATTAGGAAAGCCACTATAGTGTTACTTTTAAAAATTAAGAACTGGTAATGTATTCAGAAGAGTAGTATAAATTCTATGAAAGTACTTTGATGGAGTTGCTTTGATAGATCATTTTTCTGAAGTTAAAAAGGACACCAAACAAACAGGCTTTGGTTAGATTGATCTCTAGTATAATTGCCCTGAAATTAGTGGTTTGTTTACAGATTTAAGGCCAGATTCCTTGTTGATGCAAACCCTGTACACATCTTTTGAAGTCACTGGGACTGTTTGGATGCAAGTTGCACGGAGCTTGAACTATATGTAGTTTTGTGCATAGGGTTATCAATGGTGACAGTCAGATGCTGCTTATGAACTGTGAAAATGCTACACCTGGAGGTCATACAGAGAATTGCAGCACTTTTTAATAACAGGTAACTGATGGCTTGTGAAAAATCTCTAAGCAACTTCTAGAATTTAAATATATATCATTAAAGTTAATGATATCTTTGTATAATTGATCTCTTTATTGATATACAGTTTAACCTATTTCTTTAATACAAAATATTAAGTGCAGCCATGAAACTGTTCTCCAAAAGAAAATGAACTTTTGCGAAAACTGCTCAGTCTCTGGTGAAAGGAAACTGGGTTGAATATACAGTATGAGATAGAGACAGTACAAATGATGCTTGTTTGAAGAGAGACAAAGTATAGTTCTGTTTTATTGTTCTGTTAAACACAGTATTTACTAAGTTTACACAGTTTCCATACTCTTTATAAAACTGAATGGCATGCCACTGATTTAATGTCACTGGCTGTCCTTCAGAAACTACTGAATAAAATGAAGTATCTTTGACATCCCTTCAGTATAAATTTTCCCAAATTAAGTAACAGGCATAGAAAGATGTAATGAGACCATATCACACTGTAAAATTAGAAAAAACAACTAATGTCTGCATAAATATTCTTATCTGTACAAAGGAAGCACTAAGTTGGTTCTCTCACCAGAATGAAAATTCCTTGAAGGCTGCCTTCGTGTCAGATCTGGGCAGATGGATCACTAAGACAAATGAATAGAAATCGATATGGTTAACAGAGTAAAAAGCCCACGTTAAGTGAAAAAGTTATTCTGTTATACTGTAACAACTGACTTCAATGCGCAGGAAGAGATCCTCTCTGGATGACTCACAGGGAAGGTTCAATACCGACTCCCCCGTGGTTTTGCTGTAGAGGCAATCTCCACACTGACCGAGTGGCAACGCGCCTGTAACCGCTGACCTGGGCTGCCCTGCTTCTCTTCTGAGGATTTCATCCTATGATTTGCAATTTTGTACCACGAAAGTTGCCTCTGCCTTTTAGATTTGGTGAAGAAACGCATCTCCAGCCTCTCCGTTTTGTCAGGGCCCTGCTCCAGCTCCCGACAGCCCTGCCCTACCCAGCCATGGGCCCTGCCGAGTCGGGCCTGCCCGGGGGCTGACATCCCGCCTTGGCCTTGGCCTGTCCCCATCTGAGGTGCCCAATACCCGGGGCTGGTGGTACCCCCAGCTGCCCTGCTCCTGCCTGGGGCAGCGGGCCCGGC